>CAXHUL010000276.1:0-248254 GCA_964019695.1 Loripinus fragilis
CTTTCTAATTTCTAGTTTAATGTAAAGTTTTATCTTACACAAATGAGGAAAATTATTCATTTGGTGTTAAACATATGGCAACATGGCAATTACACGAGTGAAATTTTAATGATTATTCCTGAATTCAGAATTTTAAGACAGGCCCCCATATTCTGAATTAGGCGTGATCTATTGGTTTTGAAGAGCTAGGAATAAGTGTTAGGACTTAGTGTATTACGGGGTTGTCAATAAGAAATGGAGCAACAGATTCAAAAGACAAACCAACAAATTAGGCCGGGGGTCAAGGGGGCTGCCTAGGGTCCCTTGTTGGTCCAGGGCGAAGCCCTGGTGGGGGGGGGGGGGGGGGGGCAGGGGGGCAAAGCCCCCCGGCCAGAAATGGTTTTCAGGATTTTGCAATAGCTATGATGGCCTCTCCTGAGAGCCTTTTTTTTATCTTCATTTGTCATAAATGAAGATAAAAAAAAGGCTCTCAGAATGTCTGGCACTTTTATCAGGATTTTGCAATAGCTATGATGGCCTCTCCTGAGAGCCTTTTTTTTTATCTTCATTTGTCATAAATGAAGATAAAAAAGGCTCTCAGAATGTCTGGCACTTTTATCAGGATTATTTCAGAATGGAAAAGGCATTATTTAAGACTATTGGTCTTTTAAGACAACTGTTGTTAAGCATTTTGCAATAGCTATTGAGGCTTCTCTGAGAAGCCTCAATACTATTGCAAAACCTCCAGCAGGCCTTTTTCATCATGCTTTTTCAGAGTAATTACAGATTAACAAAAGGAAACTAAGACTTTAAACTACATAATCATTATGGTCTTTTAAAAAAAAAAACATGTTTTGTATTCCTTGAGGGACAACAACCTACCAGAGGCATGGCTTTTTGAGAAGCCAAACCTGAACAGATCTGACTCGTGTTTTCTTTCACAGCTTTCATAAAAAAACATCATATTTATCTGAATTTGGCTGTACTGTTAACTTATAATCAGAATAGCATGATGTATTATATGAGACTGTGCAATGCTGAATATTCCTTGAGCGCTCTAGGGTAAAATTTTAGTGGTTCAATTTTAAGAGGGTACATGAAGCCACAAAAACTCTGACAGCCACTCATTTTGAAAGCACAGTGTATGCCTAGATTTGTTATTTACTGCTTAAAAATGACTATGCAAACCCACCGTAAACAAATTTGAGCAGGGCTCCCCTAAACATAATTTGCTGGAAAATGACTTAAATTAACACACTGAAAAAAGAAATTGGGCAGGGGTCCCCCTATACATAATGATTTTTCGTTTACCCCCACCCTTTTCCCCAGCCAACATAAAGTAGGGATAAGATAGAAAAACTGAAGAAGTGGGGTGGGGTACTTGGAACTACAGAAACTTACACCAAAGTACCAGCTTCTTCAGGTCTGATGGACATGAGACAGTTAAGATAGTCAAAATAAAATCTTACCTCTTTAATTTTCCATCTCTCTTGAGTCCCATTCTTACACACAGAAGCACCAAAACAAACTAGCCAATTTTATCAGCTGTTTGGTATATCTTTTATGCATCCAGAGAACAAGTTTTAAATGTTGCACTAACAGGGGCAATTATCTGTTAAAACAAGCAATCAACGTCAGATGACCCACGAGACAATTATAAGTTGCGTCAGACTACAAAATAGTGCGCCAATATCGCGAAAAATGCAGCCTTGGCAGAACACTGCTGGTAAAACAAAACAACAAAAAACGTGCGAATCTCCGGCCAAATCAAAACACGTTTTCAGCCAATATTTTTTATCGGTAATCGGCTCTTATTGACAACACTGGGTCACTATTATGTCTTGTATAGACACTCTATGTTAAAATATAGGTTGTGAATTAGGGTGAATATTAAAGGCTATAGCTTCGGTGATTTATTTTTAGATTATCTATTAAACATGCAATTCACCATTTAAACTTGAAATTGTTTTATAATATTTTGTATGCATTGACATCTTATTTTTTGGCATGAAAACCCTAAGATTTCTCTGTATAAATATGATGTTTCTATGAATGTTATTACATATTGTTACTAAATATATAATACGCTAATGTTTTATTATCCCCCACCTTTTCGAAGAAAAACAGAGGGACATAGTTTTTGGCTTTCCATGGTTCCTTGTGCATGGTTCCGGAATTATAGTCGGTACCTTGTGAGCCCAACTCCTCCAACAGTTTTGACTGATCCTTTCCAATTTTAACTTAGACTCTTTTTATACCCCGCCACTTTATACCCTCCATTCAAAAAATTGCGTTCAAGTGTTCCTCCGTCTGTCTGTCCGTCCGTCGTACATGCCCACGATACATTATGAGGTTCGCAATCTGTACAGCCATGTTTAGTGAGGTTAGGTTAGGGTTAGTACAGTATGGTGTTATGGGGTTAAAATGGGCTTGTAGGGTTAACCTCACAAGGTTAACCCCATCAATTTCCAATGGCCACTGACCGTCCGTCCGTCAGCGCATCGTTTTCACTCTCTCTGCTGGGAGCATTTTTTTTACCAATTTCCTTCAAACTTGCTATGAGAGTTGATATTGGGAAGGAGTGTCATGGGATTGCAGATGGGTTTGGAAAATAAGTACAGAGTTATGGCCCTTGATTGACGTTAGAAATTTGTTTTCAATCTCTATCTTTGGCATTCCTTTACCGATTTTCTTCATACTTGGTATGGGAGTCGAAATTGTGAATGAGTGTTCTGGGAATGCAGATGGGTAAATTTTGATAATAAGTACAGAGTTATAGTGCTTGATTGACGTTAGAAATTTGTTTTCACTCTCTATCTTTGGCATTTTTTTACCTATTTTCTTCAAACTGGGTATTAGAGTTGATATTGAAAAGTAGTGTCTTGGTATTGCAGATTGATACATTTCGACAAAAAAGTACAGAGTTATGGCCCTTGATTGACGTTATAAATTGGTTTTTCACTCTCTATCCTAGGCATTTCTTTACCGATTTTCTTCAAACATTGCATGAAAAGGTCTAGTTTCAAAATGATTTTCTTTGCATTGAAAATATCCTGTGGCAGGTATGTTGCATGCCTGCAGCGCTTTTATTTTAACTCATATACTACAAAGTTGTATTTTTAACTTACTTTTAATTGTATTTTTAACTTTTTTACAAAAGAAACATAGTCATTTTAACTTACTTGTTTTAAGACTCATTTCATGATACTGGTAGCTCATTTACTAAAAGACAAACATTAAGTGGTGGTGGACATAAATTCTCTAAACTTGCTTGTTGATTATCGCACATGGCATTACCGTATACAGCCGAGCATAATCCGCAAGAATACACAACCCGCACCCCACTTTTGACCCCAAAATCCTGGAAAAAATGGATTTCGTAAGTATTGACCGCACCCCAAATTCAGCATTCTAAAGGTCCGTGTGTGTCAACTGCAAACAAAAAGCTTACCCTGCAAACTCTATTTTTCACACATGATGTCATCACAAGTTCTAATTATGTTTACCTAAGTCTCCAAACACATCAATTATCCGCAATTAGTGCAGTAATTGGCAATAGATTTACTATTGTGAAGCTTCAAGTCATGGTTTGTGCACATGTCATGTCAATAAACATCTCTCCAGGCAAGGGAAGCAACTCAAAAATACAATTTCAAAGGAAGAAAGCCGTGTTGTTCCAAATGAAGAGCTCTTCAATTTATGCAGTTTACCTGTTTTTGAGAATAATTACAGCATCTAAAAATAGAACGCTTGAGTGATTATCGGTTTTCACATAAATACTAAGCACTGCTTTTAGTATAGCGGGAACCAGGCAGTGTATATGCACTTACACACAACAAATTCAGACAGCTGTTGACAAAGACTGGAATTGCCGATTTGTGTGCGGTTTTCAATGTCTGTTAGGCCTAAATGACTTCAGCAACATGATGGAATAACTCGTGATGTACTGGCACGTAAGTGCAAAGCCATTTTACTTGGAAAATCTCTCCAATTATTCCATGAGAATCCGAAAATCGGTCCACTTGTGTTTGGGAAAAAGGCCCAAATTTTGAGTTCGATTACACTACCCGCATCCCCCTTATTTCATGAGTTGTGGGGGTAAAAAAAGTGCGGGTTGTATGCACCTTTCTACGGTATCCGCCAGTTTAAAGATATGAATTTCAAAGCTCAGGAATTGTCTGACCAGCTTTGTAAGAAGTTATTAAGAATAGTATTTTATATCCAATTTCCAAGTAAATAGAAATTTTTGAATAAAATGGGATCAGGCTGACAAGATCTAGGATTTGAGCTCATGAGGACTGTAGCGTCCCTGATCTAATCACACCAATCCATACGGACGATTGTCGGAGCCTCTGGTAACTATATATGTGTTCATACACGGGGGATAACCTCTGTGATATGTGGGGGGTAAATGATACGTAAGAATATGGCTATTTCACACGTTTATATAGTATAACCTAACAGCTTGGAATGATGTGTTATGTACAAATGGATGAGGATGACTACAGATTAAAATATGAAGATTGAATGAGTGATGATAGCTTAATATATCTATTATGTATGCACCGATTGCACCCCGTGACACAGCAATAAGGGGTTTGGTGAAATCACATATGCACTTAAAGGGCCAATATATATCCTCAACACAGGAGGAGCCTTACAATCTACTAATGGCTATCACCATGCTATGCACTGTGTATAGCCGTATGAAAAGGGGAGATGTGGGACCTTGTTTGGGTCTTGCTTTTATAAACCTGGCACCTCTATAGGGGCTTGTTCAGGATTCGAAGTGCTTTCTAAATCGTGTGACCAACAATACACACATATAATGCTGTTTAGAGTGCTCTTGACCCACCGTGTGGCGAATACCCTGGGGACGGACTTAGGGCTGTTACCGAGGTAGTGGGAGTTCTATCCTCGTACCGGCCGGCCAGTATACCACAGACACGGTAAAACTAAAATATAATTTCTCAATCCCACTCAGGGATTAGGCCTAAGTATAAATGGTTAATTTACATCACTGCCTAAAATATCAAAGTGAAGCACCTCGCCACCGAGGTTTTCAATTCAACCATGCGCCCTCACCATAGTCAAAAAACACCTATGGAGACTCACCGGGCCACCCTCACCATAGTCAAAAAACACCTATGGAGACTCACCGGGTCAACGTATAAAATGATAAGGTCAAGCGCACTGTAAACACTTACAAGCAAAGCACAACTTAAATATTCAATGCAACTTCGAATCCCAAACCCTCTAAAACAACCAGGCTACTCACTGTATATATCAGATGATATAGATCTACGCTATTGATCAATTCAACGTATAATTCAGGATACAGATGCTAATTCTATCTTAACTGGATCTATTGCTAATACAAGATTGATACAGAGCGCCCTCCGATAGGAAGATGTCTGCAAGATCTCAAACCACGAATTCCAGCGTTCCGGGTGGACGCAGCCGTTTTATACTGGGCAGTCTCCCAGTGGTCATAGGATGGTCGTAACTGACCGGAATTTCAGCCAATCACTGGGACGGGTCGTAAAATGGGAGATGCTGATTGGCCTCAGCTTCACGCGCTAGCCATAGGTAGTGCGCAAGTACTTGCCGTAACTGGCCGCTGAATCCGCCAATGACAAATCTTGTCATGCGCAATGGGTATGATTGATAAAATCAAATGGCTGCCTCCATGTTCGTGGGAAATTCAAGTGTGAATAAACTGTTTTCTTAGTTTTCATGGATGTGATTGGGACTTGAAATGTGTTATGCCTGTAGGCACGAATTCTGTGACATGGGGATACTCTGGGCTTTGTGAGAAGGCTGTCATATAGTTTCCGAGAGAGAAATGGACAGGTAATTTAGTTGTTGATAGATCGATTGTTTACTTCATCATGCCAGCAGGCTGGCAGGGATGTTTCAGGACTAAATTTGTTATTTCCTAATATTAGATACTATGTTTAGGAGTGTGGCTGCTCAGTGGTTGAGACTCACTGGAGGCACTGCATTGTGTCCTTTAGCAAGATACTTTATCCTCTGCTTACTACTGGTTAAACCCAGGAAGACATGGAATTATCCTGACATGACTGTAAAATTGTTGACTGGGACGTAAAGCATCAACACAAACAAAACAGACAATAGACACTATGTTAACCCATGTCCTGCTGAACCTGGATTGTTCTGTTTTTGAAAATAATGTAGAAGCCATCAGATCAGCCACCACACTGTATCCATTTGCAGGGCTTACCATGGCTCAGAATTTGTTGTAGCCAACACTTTAGCCAAATGGAAAAAGTTTTGGAGCCAAATGGAATTGACTTTAGCCAAGGTTTTAGCCAGAAAGTAGTATTAAGAAGTTGTTCTGTATTTAGCCTTTTGCCTGCTAGTGGCAACTTTCGTCATCTGCTCATAACCTTTGCAAACAGTTTGAACCCAGATCAGGCCTGACAAAATGTCGGGCCTGATCTTGATCGAAAATGTTTGGTACCCTGATGCTATTGGAAAAAATCTAGCATTCAATAAGTTAAATATGGCACAATTATAAAGTGTGAAGGAATAATAAAAGCCAAAAGCTTTTTTGCAGATATGTAATTTTTGAACCACCTAGAGTGTACTTTTAGCCAATGACTTATATTTGTAGCCACTCAACATTTTTAGTTGCAAATGGCTACAATGGCTAATGGCAGGGTAAGCCCTGCTTTGCGATTGTAAATACATGCTTACAACTAGAATACTTCAGGTTAACAGGATAAAATTGGAGGAGAGTGTAGTACTGAAAGTATTCAGCATGACAAAGGTTAACATAAATGATCCGTGGCATTAGATTTCCAACAATGTTGTATGTGTGACCAGCAAAGGCTCAGACCAGCATGGGCATTAGTGCAGTCTGATCATAGCCTTTGCAAGTCACTTGAATATTTTATGACTGATAAGTTACTTATCTAATCTCATTTGGAGTTTCTAGGCTTAACAGGAGGTAGCACAGGATAGTCCGAGTCTATTCATGTCAAAATGCCACATTGTTGGAAATCACATGTCGTGGCCGACATGTAGGTTATTTTAGGCACTGAATTTAAGGATTTGAAGATTGTTGAATTATCAGGAGTTTCACCCATGTTAATTTCAGATACAAGAATTGATTGGTCAGCAGCTTCAGGGAAATGAGTTTGTTACATTACTGCAGTGGCTTAATAGTTATGAGTAAGTAGTGGCAGTTTAATGCAATATTTCTGAGTATTTTGTTTGATTTGATCCTTTTCATCTCATTCAACAATTTTTCAGTCACATAGAGACGGGTCTTCCTGCGTTGAACCAGTACTAAGCAGAGGAAATAGTGTCTTGCTCAAGGACACAACACAGTGCATATTTTTTATTAGAGCCTGCATAGAAACAGTGTAATTAGATAAATGGCCATTCTGGTATGACTGAAAAATTGTTGAAATCAATGTTAAACTCCAAAACAACACCTTTCTCAAAGTCAAGAAAATTTTAAATCAGCATGGCTATAGTGTGTACTTTAATCCTTAATGACAGTTGTTGTCATCTTCAAATACAAAGTACTGTACATGTTCAGTATTCAACATAATCAGCACACATGCTCTTATAAGATTACAGTTTCTTTTGAGCTCTGTCAAGAGTCGTGAGTGCTTTATTTATTCAGGAAACCCCTAAACGGGTAGTTCTATGAACAGTGAAGACCCAGATGAAATGCTGCATGATGCGGCATTCCATCTGGGTCTACACTGTTTATTAAAGCAAAAAAGATCTTCAGGCAAAAAAAAAATACATTTTATTTCTATATATAAATTGACACTCCTAGATATGTACAAAGAACTATCCCAAGTTCATTGTATCAAACCAGAAGGAAGAATCCATTAGTATACAAATAGTTAAGTTCTGATTTTCAGTCAGTCTAGTGTTGCAATTTCATTATCAATATGGATTTGTCATGTGAATGAAAAACAATGTTGGTCCTGATCAGCTCTCTTCATGAGAAACCAGCTGATCTGAGATGACAGTATTTTCAAAAAAATGTTACTAAATTTTGAAAACAAAAGTTATACACACAATCCACCTTTTAGGAGGGAGAAAAAAAACTTTTGGATAGATAAAGATTATACATTTAGATAAAAACAAAAACAGGCTTGCATTGATTGCCTTCAGAACAAAAACAGGCTTGACTTGATTGCCTTCAGTGAACATCCCAAAAAGAGGCTTTAACTATATGTATGCCATGAACAAAAATGCTCTTAGAATTTTCAGAGTGGAATATTTAAGTGCCAGTGTGTATGCAAATTTGGTCAGGACACAGGGTACTCCTGATGAATCTCTGATGCTAGCCTTTAAAGCAACAGTCATGACTGCAGAGGACACATTTTTCTTTATATCTGACATTTCATATGAATCATCTGCCCAAATTAATTGGTTTCCGAAAACAGGGACAAAGTCTTAAAGGGGACAGCAACCTTGAAAGCAAGTGCATCTCATATGCAAGTCCTTATTAAAGCATGCAATGTGCCGCAAACCCTATCAAAATTGATTGAAAAATAAGAAAGTTATAGATGTTTATATAGTAGACAACTGAAAGCAATGGACGGCAACCATTTATAGGCTGAGTGACATCACACGGCCCTAATTAAATATTCATAAACAAAATAACTAGTTTCCTGATATTCATTTCTACTTTCAATGCAGTTTTATTGATTCATCTGTTGAAAGTAGACGATTTTGTAAAAAAAATCTGTACAATTTGCATTGAAAATAGGGATTTTATTGGCTTTTAAAAATAAACAGGAAGTTAATTAGATATTCAAAATGGCAGCCTCCACTGGCTTAATAGATGTCAGAATTTGATTTTCAAATTGCTCTAACTCTCTGATTTTATATCCGATTTTGATCTGGTTTGTGGCAGATTGCATGGTTTGATAAGGGCTTGTATGTCAGACTCACATACTTATAAGGTTGCTGTCCCATTTAAATTGTCGTCTACTGCAAATTTCAGTTTGTACTTTAAGATGTGAATGGAACCTTCAAATGAACTGGAAGGGATTTAGAAAATCATACAACTTACAAATTTGTTCAGCAGGAAATGAATTGTGTCTTGATTAGTGATTTCTTTATTTTCAGTTCTCCTGAGTTAATGAAGCATCCATCCCTGAACATAGACACAAAAGATCTGGGACCACTGCTTGACAATAATATGGTGGAGGAGCTACAGAATCAGTGAGTAGAAAAACTTGTCATACCTACAGCTTTATAGTTCAAAGCAAAGGCTTTGCTTGATTTTCTTTTTCTTTCCATCAGTATTCCGAAAACCAAGTGAGAATGACTATTTTAAAAATGCCTAAGTCACAGACCACAGTGGAACTATGAGCAAGAGACAACATATCACAGCCAAATAAAGACACATTAGAAAGCAATAATAGAATTAAAAGTAAAGTAACCCACTCTCTCTTCCTCAGTGACGTGAGAGCATTCTGCATTACTTTTGACCTTCATTAAGCTACCACTTGTCATTTAAACCTTTGTTTTGTCTTTTTTTTTTGAATGGCCATTTTACACAGGTTTCACTGTAAAATTGAATTTATTAAAGGAGATGAGGAACAAATGAGGAAAAGGGATAAAATGCCACACTTTACTGAGCATTTTATATCTCTTTTGCAACAAGTTAAATAAATCAATGATGAAGGATCATGAATGTTAGATTCTAAGTATCTTTTGATATACAAATACTTTGAAATTGCTTTGTTTTAATTTTGTGTGGAAACGCTAAAATTTTGCGATATATACTAGACCAAAAAAGAAACGCCGCATACAAAGATTAAAAATATTGCGCGTTAAATGAGAGTTACAAAATTTCATCTTCTATCTATGTTTCGCTACTATTCCTGACTAACATTATTCTTATTGTTTTATTGAGCTCAGTCAACCCAAATCAGTGTACAGGCTGTCTTTTTATTTTCAAGTTTTTTACGTGCACATTCATTTTATTTAGATTTACACATGTAATAACTACTGAAATCACTAGTCTAATATCCAATTCGTTTGAAAACATTTTAAAAATTGAAAATTAAAAGTTACACATTGCTTATTTACGATGCCAAATGGGACACATGTTGAACGTGAAAAGGTGATAAGAATGTTACAAGCTAGCATGACGCCATCGGTGATAGCCCAATTATTTCGATGCCATGCAAGGATGATTGAACGTCTTAGGAAATGTTTCTGACAAATTGGAACAATGTCAGACCGTGCGCACTCATGACATCATCGCCTAATTACGCGACGTCAAGATTGATAAAAACGTAGGTTTAAACTGGTCAATCAATTTCGTCCGGTGACAATGATAGCTAGGAAAACCCCAGGAACTCATTAACCAAGAATCAGCGATCAAACTGTGACAAATGGTTTGCGAGAGATTGGTGAAATTTCCCCCTTGTACAATGTATGTTTTATATGCGGCGTTTCTTTTTTGGCCTAGTATATATACTATGTTTTTATGGCCATTACTTAATATGTAATACCTGTCTTAAGCGGCCACTCAAAAATAGACAAAACAAAGATCTTAATGACAAATGGTAGCTTAATGATGGTAGCATTCTGCTATAATTTTGACCTGCATTAAGCGATAATTTGTCTTGAAAACCAATTTTCGGTCTTCTTTTTGAATGGCCGCTTAAGACAGGTTTTACTGTAGATACAATGTTTTATCACTCACAGCTGCAGCACCATATGATAATTAGTTTTAAAGTGTTCTTCCATGCATGTAGTATAAATGGTATATCATTGCAATTTTAATCCTGCTTTCATATTGGGTTTAGTTGAGAGAGGGTCTAGTTGAGAGAAAACTTGATTTTCTTACATGCAGAAAACATATGTACATGGAAGTCTACCCATACACACAGATTAACACCTTTGTTTTTCCCTCACTGGCAAGTTAGAAGCTGAACTTCCTACATGCACAATTTTGTCTGTAGCTGAGCTTGCTGGATTGAGCCTCTTCTGGTCACAAACTGATAAGACAGGTTGTCTCCCATCTAGTCCCATGTTTAACACTATCTCATTTCACGGGTTTAGATAAACAAAAAATTTCAGCGTAAAATTATAGATATTTTCTTATCCATAATTTTTAGCATATGTTTTGGGTGCTCAAAAGAACCGTCTCATTGAGACGGTTCTTTTGATTACCCACAACATAATTATGTTTTGGTTGAGAAATAAGATACTTATTTTTTTGTTCTGCATTCTTAACTAAAGGCCTGTTGTCTCTGTAGCTGGGCTTGCTGGATTGAGCCTTTTCTGGTTACAAACTGATAAAACAGGTTGTCTCACATCAAGGCTCATGTTTAACACTATCTGGATAGGTGGAATCTACCATACATTTTGATATGCTTCTTTAATTTGATTCTAATTCAGGTATTTAAAGAATATGAAGACCAATATCAAGGAATGGACAGCTAACACTCTCAAGTCAGAACAAAAGGTAAATAGTCGAGAAGTTCAAACACTTTTCCCTGTACTAAAACTTTTGTCAGATCTTGTATTAACTCTACTTGCTAGTGTTTTATACCGAATACCTTTGCAAACTGTTTGTACCCATATCAGGCCTGGATTTCTTGAAATAACTTTTTAAATATGCCAGTTGCGCAATTTTTTTCAGCGTAAAATTGCAATTATTTACTTATCCATCAGTTTAAACATGTGTTTGGGTGCTCAAAAGATCCGTCTCATGAGGCGTTCTTTTGTGCACCTACAACATATGAGCCGCGCCATGCGATAATGTGTCTTCGGGAGATTAATTACGTCATGAGATATGACGTCGTAAAGTCTCATGTAACTATTTCGCGCCGCGCGTAATTAAAGAGAGCGTCATCAATGATTAGGACAATTTAGACAAGTCATGCGATTAAAATCTAGGAATTTTAGGCCGATTGTATTCTGTAGTAAATTAGTCATGGTCTGATCCAGCACGGGGTCCTGGTGAAAAATAAACTGTCCAAAAAGATGCGGCTTGGTAAACGCTAATTGACCCTCAATCCTCAACATCTTTGCACTCCAAAGACATTCTAACAAAAAAAAAGAATTAGATAAAATAAAATAAATTAAAATTAAAAAATAAAAGATAAATAGATAAATAAATAAACGCCGGGTACATCCCAGCTTTCCTTAATCTACCAACCAGTGTGTCTGAACCTTTCGTATTTGGACGGCAATTCGGAACGAAAGCAGTTTCCGGTACACAACGCCGCATTTACGATTGGGCAAAGGCTCCAAAAAGACTGCTAGATGCGCAGACTTGTTTGAGTCTTTGCTGAGTGACCGTGCGTGAAATAAACTAAAGTCTCACGAGGTAGCTTTCATGTATAAAAAAGAAGTATGATACACGATTAAGTCTCACGAGAGATACAATATTTATTATTTGTCACCTTGTTACGTCGCCGTTTAAATCAATGCATTACCAGATTTCTTGCAAAAATAGTTGTCGCAAAACTATTGAAGCTACAATGATGAAAAAAAGCACCAAAATAAAGCAAATTGATATACGCAATAAACATTTTTATTGTTGTTTCATTGTGTCTGTTGATTTCTTATGGCAGTCATTTAAACACACAGACAAATTAAAAATGCCATTTTTTTCGGTGACGTTAACGTTGCGTCAATGAGAATCGTGATAAAAAATCATTAACTATTAAACGTTTTTCTACTTTTGAAGTGTAATTATTTTCATGTTTATTGAGTATTGCTTTTATCTATTTGATCTTCATACCTGTAAGTTTTGTAAAATTGCATCCATTAATTTTGTCATGGTAGTTTATACCAAAAAAAAAAAAAAAATCTTGAGGAGCACTCTTTGAAACGGCGACATCACTGATAAAATTAATTGTAATTTCTTTGAGTGGGGGAGAGTAGTATTACTACTCCCACTCCAAGAACTTTCAGCTTAATGGAACTAAACAATTGGAAAGACAGTAACATTTTCCCCAAAGGTTCCCACTAGAAGTTGAAGTCCTCTTTCCCAGTAACACCTATAACCCACGTGCATGTGTATTGTCAACAAAGACGGAGATGCGGAATGAAACGCAGGGTAATGTTACTTTGTTTTCAAAATCAGTGTAGTAGTGTACAGTTCAACAATTTAAGAGCGGCGAACATTAACAAACTTAACCTACCTCCATTCTCAACTTAGTATCTGGAGATGCAGCGAAGGCAGTGTACATACGGAGTTGTCAAGTCAAGACCTGCGCGATTGGGCCTGATTTAGAATTACACAATTCAAACTAAATGTCCCACTTTTTATACAGCCAGAATCCCTTTCTTAAAGCCTACGTGGGTACATAAAACTGGGAGTAATGTGCACACTCAATAAACATGTATGCAAGAGGCAAGGGCGCTCTACGCCGACATAAAACTACAAATCGAAAGGAATAGGAATGAGTACCCGCACTGCCATATCAACCAGATTTCTTTATGTCTTTATTGTTTTTGGTATGATTTTGTTGTTCGGAATAGACTGAAATCCTTTTTTTTTTCTGTGAATTTATATTAGCCTAGCGCCCTTTTTGTGTGACATGGGCAAACAGATTAGAACTAGATCAGACGCCGCACTGTTTGCTTAAGCGCATTGAGCGAAATTGTAAATTACTACCCAACAACCCTTGAACCAGAAATGGATCCGGCCTTTTGGCAGTATTGTGAAATTCCATTGGGCATATATGGGTTTAGCCTAAACAACAACAACAACAACAAAAACAGCGGATAAAAGAAAATACCCATCGCCGAATCTTTATTTACACTAGTTATCAAATTTGCAATACAACTTTGCAAGAACGCATTTTTGTGATTTTATTTTTCAGATCCAGTTTTGTGTTGAATTTTTAACTACCAAGTCAACATTTTTGCATCATGTCGGACTAGAGTATTCGCTGCTGCATTGTGGTCGAACTTTAATGCGATGGTAGAAAAAAGATTGCCCTAAAGCTAAGGAAATACGCTCGCGAACGCTTGTAATATTTTGGGTCCGGTGTTGTACTTGATTGTATCGATTCCTGATCTGTGCCCTCTTTCTAATTTTGAAAACGTCAGTGCTCCTCCTCAGTATATATTAACATATGTGGCTAACTGACCCTATAGGGAATGTGTAACTGCAGAACATTTCATTTTGTAGAAACAGTTAGACGGTTTCAGGCCATCAAATAACAACGTACCTGTACCTCAATTTCTACTTGTGCAACATTTTGAGCATCGGTTGAACAAATGAGAAATCATTGCGAAAATCCTCGATATGTAGTGTCACACTCCGTTGGCAAATACCTTTATTTTTTCTTTATTACTTCATGTTTATGTACTCATCTAAATCGTCATTCGTGAGCTGAAAGGCAACCACTTCTTTGAGAATAAAATGCTATCTGTTTTTAAGTCGCAACCTATTTAATTTAATTTTGATCTTACTTTTCCACGGAACATTTAACATGCCGATTCTGCTGTTTGTTTACTTGATTCTTTACGTCTCATCAACAATCTGTCAGTTATGTGGGAACGGGTCGACCTGGGTTGAACCAGTGCTAAGCTTGGATTAATGTGTCTTGCTCAAGGACACAACACAGTGACGCTGGTGAAGCTCAAAACCCGTGGTCCCTCCGTCTCGAGTCAAGCTCTCTACCACTGAGCCACTGCGCTCCCCCATTCTGCTGTTACAATGCGAAGGACAGGCCCTTCCAAATGCCCGACAGGGCGTATATAATATACAAAGTATCAAAACCTGCTCCAGGTCCCGAAGTTATAACATCTTTTGGTGCTCAACTCAACTGAGCATGGAATTTATACTGTTCATAAATGTAAAGAAATGTTGGCATTTAAACAGTATATTTAAAATCGGAAAGTTTTTCCATGTAAACAAGAAAACATTTTCGTTCAAGTTAACATTTTAGTTTTCACGGGCAGTTGAACATATAATGTCGCGGCCAGGTTTTTCCGAATTTCAAAAGTCAATGTGCAAATTTGTGCCCAATTTTATACGGAGATGTGTCCGTGATGACCCATATTTGTGCTGGCAAAATATTGGTGCAGGAAACTATCGCACAAGTCGACGGCTACGTCATTTAGTGCACATTTTCAAGCGAAGGCTGACATGGCATGGTACCTCAAGGAATCATTTTTATGTCAAAATTGAAGTATACGAAAGAAATGAAGTACGTTTGACTTACGATTAAATTCAATTATTTTGTTTAACCAGCATCAGTAGGGGTACGCTACGTCGCTACCCAGTTTTATGTTAGTAACAGCGATGGTCGGATGTCTAAAGGCGTAAAAACTTCGCAACGTTGTGAATGACTCATCGTGACATCACGCAACGTAAGTTCTAAAATCAACGTCAAGCCGTCCAAAGTTCAAATTCCAATATCTTTTCTAATAATTTGAATATTTTGATCAAACAAAAACGAGTTTACTCGTCATATAATGACCTGTATAAAAATCACGGAATCTCAAAATGGCCAAATTTACCCCGAAGACACATTTTCCCATGGCGCGGCTCATATGTTTTGGTTGAGAAATAAAAAAATTCAGTTACCCACTCTTATCTGGGGGCCTGTAACTGTATTCAAAGTGTTCATTTGGGGAATTATAGCATCAGATATACAGTCGGAAATGTAGTACGGCAACATGTGAGCGGAATGAACATTTTGAAAAGGTTGTTCCCATTCTAATGCACTTCTGGGCTTGTTATATTTGTTTTGTCTCAAATCAGAGCGTTTCAAGCCACAAAAAGCTGCAGGTCTACGAACAAATTGTGACATAATAAATGACGTCAAACTATTTTCAATAGTATATCACATGATATTATATTGTCACTAATTTTTGATGTTATCCAATCAGACGTCGTGTTACAAAAGAAAGAGCATTAGAATTATCATTTATCCTGTCAAATAAATTAATCTACTGACCCTAATCAAGATTTGCAATCAAGTCTGTTAAATGATATCATTAAATGAGATGTGTTCAATGACTGATTGGAAAATATTGTAGATCATGATCATTTCTTCAGAAGCTGGTCAGGATCTACATTATTTACCGGGTTCAGCAGCACAAGAAACAAAAGGGTCACACTAGCATGGACAACTTTAAACCATATAAGCTTAGCTTCCTTTTTGTGGGACATAAGCAAACAGTGCAGATCCAGATCAGATGCTGCAGAACAGGGCGTCTGATCAGTGTCTCCACTGTTTGCTTACAGAATGTTCTGTTAAAATTTGAATAAAAATAAAAAATACAACCCATCAACCCTTATTACAGAAATAGACTGGACCAATTGATAAGAGAGGGAAATTCCATTGGGCTTAAATAAGTTAAGGTTCAGATCATGCGGGCCAATGCTCGTGTCATGTTATGGACCTTGATTTGACATATGCACTTATAAGAGTAAACTTATAGTTGGAAATATAAACTTTTTATTACTTTCAGGACTGGATGAGAGATGAGCCACCGGAACAAGATGGTGAAGGTTTCTATAACACCTCACTTCCTGTTATAATCTTTCAGATGATTGAACAAAATGTATGTTGTTATTTTATATTTCCTTGTGGATTGTGTACTCCTCATCAACTTCTTTACTTCATCTCACTTAACCCTTATCCTGCCAATAGTTTTTGTCCTGAAAATGTCTTCTGCTTTTTACGTCTGCTGCATATATTCAGGTGCTCTATAGACTAGACTTTATCATGGAAGCAAACACTATGAGCCCCGATCAGACTGCTCCCCTTGGAGCAGTCTGATCTGGGTACATATTATTTGCATTATAGGCTACCAAAGAACTTAAGCAGACGAGAAAGCAGATGACACAAGTCATGACTGGCTTAATACAGTAGCCTTTTTGGAGAGAATATTCATAGTGGTCTCAGCATTCTATGTTCTAACAAGAAGGAAACTGATAGTTTTTAGCAACTCCTGAGGTTTAGTCCTCATTACATTGGCTATTGGTTAAGGTTCAGACAAGCCTGTGCATCCATGGAGACACTCAATAACATTCACTGCAAAGTATGAAAGTAGGTGATGGTTTATCAATGCAGTACAGCTGTGCCAACTCTTTTAAAACAATGAATACATGGGAAATGATAAATGAGGAAGCTCATATTTTTGTACCTACAGTAAAACCTGTGTAAAAGGGCCACTCTCAAAAAATACCAAAATTGGTTTTCAAGACTAATGCTAATGCAGGTCAAAAGTATTGCAGAATCATTCTGCCATACTTTCCACCTTCATTAAGCTACCATTTGTCTTTAATACCTTTGTTTTGTTGATTTTTGAGTGGCTATTTTACACAGGTTTTACTGTATTACTTATGTGAGCAGGTAAAGTTGCTGTGTCACATTGGTGCAAATTTTCAGGATTATGTGAAGATGAGTCTACACATACTTTCAAAACTGTTGATAGCACTATTGGTGATAGTTATTGATTATCTAAAGTATTATCACAATAGCTAGCACTATCAAGACAACCACTATCATCATAAATCAATACATGGATATATCATTACACCCTTAGTTATAACTAAAGTGAAATGTGATAACCCTATGTCTTGGGTTCATAGAATTCTATTGTAAAAGGCTGATTTTAAAGAGTCATTTTTATTTTATTTCTTAATCTACAATGTTAATGTTTTATTTCCACAGATACAAGTAGCTACAATGTTAGGTGAGAGTATTGTGTTAAGAAGTTTAGAACAGTTTGTTGACATACTCAGTAACTTTGCAGAGGAAATCAAAGGTATGTTTAGTTGGTGAGAGTATTGTGTTAAGAAGTTTAGAACAGTTTGTTGACATACTCAGTAACTTTGCAGAGGAAATCAAAGGTATGTTTAGTTGGTGAGAGTATTGTGTTAAGAAGTTTAGAACAGTTTGTTGACATACTGAGTAACTTTGCAGACGAAATCAAAGGTATGTTTAGTTGGTGAGAGTATTGTGTTAAGAAGTTTAGAACAGTTTGTTGACATACTGAGTAACTTTGCAGACGAAATCAAAGGTATGTTTAGTTGGTGAGAGTATTGTGTTAAGAAGTTTAGAACAGTTTGTTGACATACTCAGTAACTTTGCAGACGAAATCAAAGGTATGTTTAGTTGGTGAGAGTATTGTGTTAAGAAGTTTAGAACAGTTTGTTGACATACTCAGTAACTTTGCAGACGAAATCAAAGGTATGTTTAGTTGGTGAGAGTATTGTGTTAAGAAGTTTAGAACAGTTTGTAAACATACTCAGTAACTTTGCAGAGGAAATCAAAGGTATGTTTAGTTTTGTGAGAGTATTGTGTTAAGACGTCTAGAACAGTTTGTAAACATACTCAGTAACTTTGCAGAGGAAATCAAAGGTATGTTTAGTTGTGTCAAGACAGTGACATAAGAATGTCTTTTTATTTGGGTAGCTAAAATCTTCAAAATAATATTTTTCTATGTACATTTTGTATTCCTAAAATTACATTAAAAGTATTTGTATTGGATTCAAAGTGGACGATCTTAAACATTTTTACAGAGAAATAAAACCCCGTACACAACTGTCAAGACTATTTTATGATTCATCGAAAGTATTGAAGTATATTGTGCTTATATATTCTTATGATATGAAGTGGCAACGAGTATAAAGCATAGCTATAAAAAATTTCCTGCACTCTGATTGAGAATCAAACCCAGTATAAGACCAGTGCTCCAACCACTGAACCAAAGAATTGACCCTCTGATGCAGTTTTCAGAAGTTGAATATAAGCCGAATGATATGCAAAATCTACTGTGTTTAGATAATCAAGATGAGAGTGATCAGCAGTCTATAAGGAATGTCAGAAAGCCAGTTTTTGCAAAATAAAATCCAATCTTGGATGTCAGCCCCCATTTTAAGGCTTGAGGCCGCAACAAGTATAAAGCATAGCTGAAAATTTCCTGCACCCTGGCTGGCAGTTGTACACAGGTCATACTAGTTTAAGACCAATTGCTCAAACCATTGATCCAACTCTCTGATCCAGTTATTAGAGATGGAATATCAACTGAAAGCTAGGTGAAATCTACTATGTATACGAGGGTCATTTTTTATGTTCGTAGAATCAAGCTGTATCTCTACAAATATAGAATTTACGGTACCATAACTATATATATTTTGAAAGGTCTAGCTTTTGTCTGTCAACTGATATAAATTTTAAATCATTAGCTCTTAGTTCGGTCAAAATATATAGCTTTGAAAAGGCGTAGTAAAGTACACTGGCCGAAATCCATGTAATTTTGACCACGCAGACATTAGGAAATTAGACCCTGTTAAGTTCCATTCGCTATGGTGATATAAGCATTTGACAAGCCGATATTTCTTTGCACCATCAAAATTAATTATTTAAATGCTAATTGTAGACAAGTGCAGCAAAACTATAGACATGTTGTTTGCTCTGCTATAACAATATTTAAACACCCATAAATAAACCAAAGTAATCACAGTCAAGTGCTATTTATTATATCTGTTAAAATTACAATTATGAACATTTTTTTTATTTCTTCTGGTTTTGCATAGCACATTATATCCTCAATCATTCGTCAGCAGTTATATTGATGTATCGATTAAAGCGTGTACCTGGCAACCTCAAAAACTGTCATACCCCCATACTATAAAAAGTGGGTGGGGTAAATCAACCCCTAGTAGAAAAAACAATAACAATCAGGTCTGCAGAATTTTCTTATTTCAGTAATTCCAACACTTGTTAGGAGGCACAAAAACAGAATTTATTTTCTAAATATAGTAATGCTCCATGACGTCATTTATGCACAAAATAAGGGAGTTTAGCACTATCTAAGCTATTTATTTTGCAGTTCATTTCTAATAAAACAAAAGTATTAACTTTGTTTTGAGATGAAAGTTACCATACCATTTCCATCTACCATATAAACAAGAAAAAATATAATAGTACTTTACAGCTAACACATTAAGCCACATTCAAAAGCCCGTATCCAACTTCCACTTGTGTCAACTTTTTACAATAAACGTTTATTTGCTGAGGTTCCAAACAAATCTTCCATATCCAATAATTGTTGCATATCAGTGATTTTATTTGGCCATTTTTACGCCTTATATGGGAGTCATTCTTAATCCAAAAATGGTCTTTATTTTCCCAATTTCATGTATTTTAGTACTTATTTTCCCATTTTTTATGATATATTTTCTCAAATGTGCAGGAAAAGGTAGCTTCCCAAAATCCCAAATAAAATCACTGCGTATATGCTTTAATGGTCATGTAATATTGTAGCACGTTGTGTCCTTTATCTGCAGCCAAATTTTCAGAAGCTGTGTATGGCTATGGACCCATTTTGATGCAATTTTTACTAACATTCTGTCAGAGACTAAGTCCATAAATGTCATATTTCTACCGTATTTCCAGTGTCCGATATATAGGTTTGTCTTTGCCTCTTGAAATCATTAAAGTAATGCATTTTGAAATAATTTTAGGTTGCATGTATAGATAAAAGCTCAATCTTTCCAAATATATACATGATATATGCATTTACTTTCGCTGTTTTCATTTAATCCACCATTCTACGAACATAAAAAACGTCCCTCGTAGATATAATGATGATGAAAGATAATCAATTTGAGAGTGATAGGCCGTGATAATATTATAGAATTATTGACTTCAATGAGGTAGACATGAGGATTTATCTACCCGAAAAATTGATATTCACCGAGGCCGCAAGGCTGAGGTGAATATCACTTTTTAGGGTAGATAAATTCTCATGTCTGCCGAAATTGAAGTCAATAACTGTTTTGTTATATGACTTTTTAACTATGAATGAAAATCTTACTTTCACTTTTGTTGTTGAAGTCATGTTCAACCTAAGGACTTTCTCACAAGTTTTAGCAACTGTTATTAAACTATTTTAATGTAGTATTTTGTATTTTGAAATGTTTATTGTTTGTTTGTTTGATTTGATTCTTAACGTCCCATCGAAATGTATATAAATTCTCTGAATGTGGAATGTAAAATTTAATCATAAAACACTTTTGTTTACATTTTGTTATTCAAACAAAGAAAAATGAACAAACAAAACAACAAAACTGCTGTTAAAGTTCATTAAAGGCTTTATATATTAATTTACTTTTTAGGAGGTGCAACATCAAATCATGTCAATTTCGTGCAGCCCATGCTAGTTTCATACATCATGCTTTTTAGCTCTCTAGCGGGTGATATTGCAGAAGTGTAAAAAATATTAACTTCTGGAAACTAGTTTCAGCTGGTTTTCATCCTACATCACTTTCTGTGCCAGTTTAGACCAGTGTTCAGGTAGACATAGAGATTTATGAAAACAAATTGGGCCAATCAGGAGGCAGGATTCACTCTAGTCATATAACAATATACAATTATTGACTTCAATGAGGTAGACATAAGGATTTATCTACCCGAAAAAGTGATAATTCATCGAGGTCGCTAGGCCGAGGTGAATATCACTTTTAAGGGTAGATAAATCCTTATGTCTACCGGAATTGAAGAGATAACTGTTTTTTTATATGACTTTTTATTTAAGAATGAAAATTTTACTACTTCACTTTTGTTGTTAAATCTATCTAAGACATCTAAGGACTTTTTACAAGTTATAGCAGCTTTTATTAAAATATTATAATTTAGTATTTTGCATTTTCAAATGTTTATTAATTCTCTTAATGGGGAATATAAAATGTTATCTTAAAACTGTTTTTACAGTTTGTTTACTCAAACAAAGATAAATAAGCAAACAAAACAAAACAAAACTGTCGTAAAAATTCATGAAAGCCTTTAATTTACCTGTTGGAAGGGTGAAACAGCAAATCATGTCAATTTCATGCAGCACATGCTAGTTTCACACTCATCATGCTATTTTTAGCTCTCTAGAGGGTAATATTGCAGAAGTGTCAAAAATATTAACTTCTGGAAACTAGTTCGAGCTGGTTTTCATGCAATATTAACTTGTGGACCGGTTTAGACCAGTTTCCAGGTAGACATAGAGATTTATGAGAACAAATTAAGCCAATCAGGAGACAGGAGTCTCTCCAGTCATATAACAAATTGCATGTATTCAGTTGTTTTCCTTCACCTTCTCTAGGAGCAGTCTAATCTAGAACTTTTTTGCACATGTTTTTTCCTGTCTGAGCAATCTGGGTATGGCACTTAATGAGTTAAACCTTATCCCCCCATTTTTTTTGTCCTGATTATGTCATATGCTTTTTACGTCTGCTTCATATATTCAGCTGCACTTCAGACTAGATTTTGTCATGGAAGCAAACACTATGAACCCTGATCACTGTTTGCAATATAGGCTAATAAGGCTATATAAGAACATAAGCAGATAAGAGAGAGGATCACAAAAGCTATGACTGGCGGGAAAAGGGTTTATATACTCTGAAATGTGCAGAACGTAATTGGTACATGTGCACTTTAATCCTGATTTGACTTATATGAAAATGGTAACAATGACCTATATTTCAGGTATAATGGAGATATACAGAGAGAGACATCTACAAGATAGACGAGAACCTAAATTCTTCCTTCATTATATGGTATGCCTCATTCCCAGCAAACACTTGATGTGATCAATGAGTTGATTTAGTTTGTTCTTTCATTTGGGTGTTTTGTGTTGCTTTCATCAATCTTTCAGTTAAACTTTATCAGTCAGTTGCCTGTGGTAAACGTTAAGTACTGATAAACCACCGATGAGAAGCCTGCCACAGAACTTGCTAAATACAGTAAAACCTGTCTTAAGCGGCCACTCAAAAAGAAGACATAAATAGGTTTTCAAGACAGATAATCACTTTATGCATATCAAAAGAACTGCAGAATGGTCACGGGAGCATTCTGCAGTTCTTTTGACCTGCATTAAGCTACCACATGGCTTTAAGACCTTTGTTTTGTCTATCTTTGAGTGGCCCCTTATGACAGGTATCACTGTACATGTAGGATAACTAACCAAAATATCATTGAATGCAACATATAACAAGCAAAGATTTATCTAAAAGTCTGTTGTGGATAAGTAGAGGATATTCAAATTTTTGTAGTGAAGACATTTATTTCACTGAGTGAAGTGAACAATGGGTATTTCATGTGACACATACATGTTTCTTTTTATTATATACAGTTTTAAAACTAAACAGATTTTTTCATTTATGACATCAAACATGATCACACAAGACGTCAATAGGGCCCCGCCAACGAATGTTGGCGGAGCTCTATTGTTTTCGGCTTGTCCGTCCATCTGTCCATCCCTCCGTCTGTCCGTGGTCACTCTAACTCAGTAATTTTTAATCGGATTTCTTCCAAATTTCATTTATGGATTGCTTCCATCAACCTCTCATTCAAGTTCGAATACGGGTTTGTCCAACGTTCAATAACCAAGATAGCCGACAAAATGGCCGCCATCTATCAATATCCGCTGTTGTGGTCACTCTAACTCAGTCATTTTTAATCCGATTTCTTCCAAATTTTACATATGAATTGCTTCCATCAAGCTTTCATTCAAGTTCGAATACGGGTTTTGTCCTACATCCGATAACCAAGATGACTGACAAAATGGCCGCCACCTATCAATATCCGCTGTCGTGGTCACTCTAACTCAGTCTTTTAAATCCGATTTCTTCCAAATTTTATATATGAATTGCTTCAATCAACCTCTTGTTCAAGTTTGAATACGGGTTTTGTCCTACATTCGATAACCAAGATGGCCGACAAAATGGCCACCACCTATCAATATCCGCTGTCGTGGTCACTCTAACTCAGTCATTTTTAATCAGATTTCTTCCAAATTTTACATATGAATTGCTTTCATCAAGCTTTCGTTCAAGTTTGAATATGGGTTTTGTCCCACACCCGATAATCAAGATGGCTGACAAAATGGCCGCCACCTATCAATATCCGCTGTTGTGGTCTCTCTAACTCAGTCATTTTTAATCGGATTTCTTCCAAATTTTATATATGAATTGCTTCCATCAACCTTTCATTCAAGCTCTAATATGGGTATTGTCCGACATTCGATAACCAAGTTGGCTGACAAAATGCCTATTAATGTCTGCTGTTGTGGTCACTCTAACTTAGTCATTTTTTATATGATTTCTTTCAAATTTCATACATAGATTGCTTTCATCAAACTCTCATTCAAGTTCGAATATGGGTTTTTTGTCTGAAGAACGATAACCCAGATGGCTGACAAAGTAGCCACCAACTATCAGTGTCGGCTGTTGTGGTCACTCTAACTTAGTCATTTTTATCGGATTTCTTCCAAATTTTATGTATGGATTGCTTCCATCAAACTCTTGTTCAAGTTTGAATACAAATTTAGTCTGACGAACCAAGACGGCCAACAAAATGGCCGCCGCCTATCAATTTGCTTATGTGGACAATCTACCTTAATCATTTATTACCCGATTACCTCCAAATTTCATATATGGATTACTTTTATCAAACTCTCGGTTTGTCTAATAACCAAGATGGCCGCCAAAATGGCCGCCACCTATCAGTTTACACTTGTGGACACTCTAACTTAGTCATTTATCACCCAATTTCTTCCTAATTTCATATATGGACTACTTTCATCAAACTATTGTTCTTGTCTGAATATTGGTTTTGTCAGATGAATGAATATCAAGATTTTCGCCAAAACAGATGCACCTTTTCGCTGCTGGGCATTAAGCCGGGCCCTTTGTCTGAGTCCGACTGTTCTAGTATTTATGATGACGTTAGATAATTTGTGTGTCTTAAACTGAAACCAGGAGCAGGAGCAGCTAGAAAGTGAAAATTTAGCACATCTGGGCAATTTTATTACCAAAATGTTCTTTGTGTTTTTGTCCATTTGTAAGAAAGTTTTAGGCATTTGAAAATCTGAAGTGGACTCAGGGAAGTCAATGATAAAGCAGAGGTCATCCAATAACACCGGTGAGAAGAGGGTATATTTTATATTTCACATGTAAAAATATAGCTTTTGAAGTTTACATTTTATGTAAATAATATATCTCAATATTTCACTGCTTTGCATATAATAAGATTTTTTTTATTTGGCAGCATATGTTAAAGAATATTAAAAAAAGAAATCTAATGAAGTGTGAACTTAAATTTCAGTGATATGGACACAAAAGAATCATCAGAAAAAAATCATATATACACATTATTATTATAGTAACTTGATCTGGCGTACTGTATCACGTCGAGTTGATGAGGTCATACCATCGGATCACCCGAGACGCAAAGCATCTCGGGTGATTAGATGCTATGACCTCACCCATGAGATGTGATACAGTAGGCCAGATCACGTTACTATTATAATAATATGTTTATTATATACCTTTTTCTGACATTATACTGATTTTATTAATTGTTTTGGTCTTTAATCTAGAATAATTGCGGGAACGTTTGCCATTACGTTTCGTTTCTTGACGTTACGTCATCATGTTTTCCGTCTGCGGTTCCATGCTTTAAATTTACTTTACGCAATGTCGCCGCAAAAACAGGTAACTGACATTAGCCTCGTTTTAAAGGATAGTGATACGGATTCAGAAAAACTCAGTTTGTTGATCCTGCTTTCTGTATCATATGGCCAGAAAACAGACAGTTCAAACGTTGTATCATTTATAGGTATATAATAAAATATAAGAAAATAACATGCATAAAAAAACTTCCATGAAAACTTCAGAATTAGTGGATAACCATATTCAAAATTTTATTTGGGGAGGTATATTGTCAGATATATGGTCAGAAATTCAGTTTTACACAGACACATGAGCGGAGCTGTAAAATTTGAGTTTCAACCGTTTTTCCAACCATATACCTCCCCCAAATGAACATTTTGTGTAAGGTTATCCCCATTCTAATGCTTTTCTGTGCTTATTTACAGTTAAAAATCTTTACTTTGTCTCAAATCAGAGCATTGCAAGCTGCCTCAAGCTGCATGTCATCCAACAAAATGTGACATAATTAATGACGTCAAACTATTTCCGACAGTATACTGCAGGATAATCTGTTGCAAATTTTTAATGCTATCCAGTCAGTCGCTTTACATTAGCAAGTGCTTTAGATTAAAGACTATACACATATTGTTTTATTTATGAGAAAAGTCCTTTAAACTCACAGAAGCTTATCATACAGTGTAGCTCATTTATTATTTGGGCCAGGTCCTGAGGTAATGGTACTTACTGCATATGCCTACAATAATAGTTTAAACACACATGCTGACCTATCCAGTAGGGGTGGAGCAGAGTGGTTCAGTTGGTGGAGTGTTAGACTTGGGATCAAAGGGCTGCTAGTTAGAGACTCACCTGTCACTGTTGTGTCCTTGAGCAAAACACTTTATCTGCTGCTTAGTAGATCTACTGGTTCAATACAGAAAGACCGGAAATTGTCCCAACATGACTGAAAAATTGTTGACTGGGATGTAAATCATCAACAAACTAACAAACAAACATCAGGGCTAGAGATCTAATATTTTTTCTGAATCAGCATCTACTTCCATACTTATGTAATTGAGCAGCGAAAGCTTTGACACAATTGTGTTCTGCTCAGGCCCCGAGGTTGAAAAACTTTTTCCTGCTCAACTCAACGGAGCATGAAATTTATCATTCTCATAAATGTTAAAATGCCAACAATTTAAAAGCAGGATAAATACAACAACTGTAAGTTTTAAAGCAAGATGTATCGTTATTTTCAACATTTTTATTTTCAAGAGCAGTGGAAATTTCATGCTCAAGACAGTTGAGCATGAAAAAAGGACCCAGGCTTGTCTGAGCAATCCCTGCTCACCAATGTGATAAGCACCAAAATCTCATGAACTACAGTAAAACCTGTGTAAAATAACCACTCTCAAAAAGACCAAAAATAGGCTTTCAAGACCAATTATTGCTTAATGCAGGTCAAAAGTATTGCAGAATGCTCCAAGGGGAGCGTTCTGCAATACTTTCGACCTGCATTAAGCTACCATTTGTCATCAAGATCTTTGAATTGTCTATTTTTGAGTGGCCATTTAAGACAGGTTTTACTGTATCTCCGTCTGCTTTCAGATTGCCTGTACGAATAACCTTCTCTCATTTGGTGATTACATGAAGAATCTACGGAAGCGTTATCTTAAGACAGAGTTTGATAAAGAGGAGGAAGATGAAACCAACATTAGAAAAGATAGATTTCAAGTTCTCAATGACAGATTTATACAGATTGCTAAAATTGGGTACTGTATTCCTCATAATTATCTCACCTGCTCTAATAACCAACATTAGAAAAGATAGATTTCAAGTCCTTAACGACAGATTTATACAGATTGCTAAAATTGGGTACTGTATTCCTCATAATTATCTCACCTGCTCTAATAACCAACATTAGAAAAGATAGATTTCAAGTCCTTAACGACAGATTTATACAGATTGCTTAAATTGGGTACTGTATTCCTCATAATTATCTCACCTGCTCTAATAACCAACATTAGAAAAGATAGATTCCAAGTCCTCAATGACAGATTTATACAGATTGCTAAAATTGGGTACTGTATTAATCATAATTATCTCACATGCTCTTATAACATACCTACTAGATGCTTTTTTTGCTTGTTGAACCATATTGTGTAACTCAATGTGTTTAGCCATTCTGAATGCGATAGGGTTTAGCAAATATGATTAATGGCTTTGGGGCATAGTCTTTCGAAAGCTGTTCCTTAATGAATACTATCATAAAAGCATAGTGACTGCTGTTAAAATGAAATTTGAAGTGCACTGTGTGCTTATGAAGGCACATATAGGATGGTGGTATTTGTCTCAGCTCACTTGAGCTTTTGACACTTTATTAACCCTTTGAATTTGTTTATAAATGTAAAAAAGATCTTCAGACAAAAAATACATTTTTTTTCTTCAAAATTATAACCTTGATATGTTCAATGGACTATCCCAAGCTCATTGTATCAAACCAGAAGGAAGAATCCATTAGTATACAAAGGGTTAAATAAAAAAACAATTATTGAACTTAAATGGTGATAGCTCACTCATAACTATGGTTTTCCTTATTCACAGGTGCTCGTTTGTTTTAGAAGAAGTGTTCATAGATCTGAGGGCACATCCTGCATGTTTAAATGAATTGATGACCAAAGCTTGGTAGGTGTCATTTTTTTTATAACCATTTACACTTATACTTACACCAATTCCTAAGTTTTCTTTTACTTCAAAGTTTTTTGGGTTAAAAATGCAAAAATCAACCTTTTTTAAGAAAAAATGGTTTTGAGAGTAGTTTTTATAAAATTGACGTTCAGGTGGTTACAAACTGGTCTATTCGACTTGAAAAAACCAAACAATTGAAATTTTGCTTAAGATGGATTTTTTTACGCATTTTTAAGAATGTTGCATTTTTCAAAAATTTTCGAGATTTTTGAAATTCACCAATAGCTCCTGGTAAAATTGTTAAAGTCACTTAATTTTATTTGAACACTGTAGGCCAAACACAGTAGACCTTGATTAGTCCATTTTTGGCGATTAAAGTTTTATGTCCACTGTACACTTCCCGTTTCAATGTGAGAGTTTAAAAATAGATTTGGTAGCTTTATGTTTTTTCATTTTTCAAAGAAGGACGGTGACATCTGGTGATAATGAATAATCAAATAATCTCTGAAAATTTCAATGCTGTGTAGCTGATAATAAAGCATACAGAGCAGTGCAATTCTCTATGTAAATTGCAAGCTTAAGCTGAATTTCAATGATTAACCTGCTAAAAGTGGTTGTCTTATGTTGACGAGAAGCAAGAACGACGAGTTCGATGGAAACAAAACTTTGAGGTTTATTCTTCTTATATCACAGAAGCCAGTAACATCTTCAAACAAACAAAAACGTTAATTGATAAGGGCTCTGTGTTATGGTTTAAAGTATGACTCCCCTATTTGATATTGTCAGTGCACAGGAACTTGTCACAAACCCTTAGAATAGAAAAAGTAGGCCTATATTTACTTTTATAGAGAAGGACTGTAACGGTTGTTTTGGGGGTATATGACTAATCAAAACAGACGGAAAACTCAACTTATATGAGCAAACTTATAGTGTCCTGGCTTCAAGAGAAACAAGTCTGTCTAACGATACCAACCTTTTGTTCTTTCGTTGAGTAAGTCCCATGAAGTAATCAAGAACAGCACGGATATTAGCGTCTTCTTGAAACTCATTCGTTTGCACTTTCCTCTGGATATGGTAAAAAACACAGTTCAATCGTTCTTTTCTGCCATTCATCAAAGATATGCCGATTCAAAGTGATAAGTCCTGGTTTTGAAAAGTTTTTTTTCTATATGCAGTCTCCAAGTTCTTGAGAATTTATTCCAAATCAAGGGAAGTAATGCAATCTATTGAGTGTAATGATGTAAACTGAAGCATTCCGAAAATACACCACGTCAATATGGGGATTTTCCCATCGGATTTTGCCTTTTCCATGTGACGTAATTGTAACCTCGGCTTAGCATTAACCAATCAGTGATCGCGAAATTTTCAGAGCTGAACTTTTGCAAACATGGAGTGCAGGTAGAAAAGGTCGGCGTAATTTCTTTAAAAAAGTCGCCGATTAGCTTTCATTTGGAATAAATTCTCAAGATTTTGACGACTGCATGTAGAAAAAAGTTATTGAAAACCAGGACTTACCACATTTAGCGGCATCTCATCATTCGAAATCAGGAAAAAATCAATTGAACTGTGTTTTTAACAGTCTCCAGAGGAAAGTGCAAACGAACGAGTTTCAAGCAGACACTAAAATCCGAGCTGTTCTTGATTATTTCATGGGACTTATTCAACGTAGGAACAAACGGTTGGTATCGTTAGACAGGCTAGTTTCTCTTCCATCCGGGGCACTATAGTTTTGCTTAAAAAGTTGAGTTTTCGGGCTGTTTTGATGAGTCAAACAGGGTACCCTAACAACTTGCGTTACAGTCCTTGTCTATGTTTACCGATAAACACGCCTACTTTTTCATAAAAAAAAAAAGTTTGTGACAAGTTCCTGTGTGTCAGTGTCTGTGTGTGTGTCCTTAACACTTTGGGTTTGCCCAATGTCTTCAAATAGGCAATGATTGATATTCATCAATTCTGTAGACACATTGCTTTCAATTAGATATTAATAGAGAAGATTGTTAATACTCTCTCATTTGTTGTCTGCAGGTTACAGAGCCCACAAGCTATAGAGGTGATACTAGCCACTTGGCAGGACTATAGTCAAGATTTTGTCCACCTTAAACCAGGAATGGAGAAGATTGTTTATGAAACTGCCAAGAAAAGAATTCTGATGGAATATTTGAAAGCTTTACTCTCAAGGTATTGAAAAAGACAAAAATAAAACGTCACATGACTAGAATATTTGGGGCCAGCTCATTAGATTTTGGTGCTCATGCGCTAATCCAGAAAGTTTTGCCAGAGGTGGTCCAACTCTGACGGGTTATTTTTTTGATGAGTGCAAAGAGAATCCAATTAGCACTAAAAGTGGGGCATCATCGGCCCGCCAGCGAAACACCATTTAAATGACGTTTTGCTGGCGGGCTGATTATGGTCCAACATTGAATTTCGACTCCTTAACTTTGTGATTTTTCAGGGTATTTCTAAGAAACCCTATATTTTTGTGATTTTCAGGGGGGGGTGGGGGTGCAGACCCCCTGTCCCGTCCCCCTTTGGATCCTTGCATGGTGCTTAATTTATTTGCCTCCTTTACTTTTCTACTATACTGAAAATGGTAGATTCAGACCTCTAGATAAGTGTGTGTAATTGAAAAACATTTTTCTCATTTGTTAATCAAAGCATGTTAAGGGAACTAAAAAGAACTGTCTCAATGAAGCGGTTCTTTTGAGCACCCAAAACACATGTTTAACAGATGGATAAGAAAATAATGAAAATTTTATGCTGAAAATTTTTGCTTATCTGGACATAAGAAGTTTTGATGTTACAGCTTAATTGTGCAATTGGTAATGTCATGTTTATAGTTAAAATATTAAATGATCTTAAATTTGAGCCTTGTTGGGAGAAAACCTGTCTTTGAGGTTTTCGACAAAGTGAGATTCAAACCAGCCTACTCAGCTACAAAGACTAGCTAGAAATTTGAAATTTCGCTTATAGCAATCTAGATATGATCCAATAAGCGAATAACACTCTTTGATGTTATTCCTGAAAGATATTCTTTGAAAAAGTTAATTATGAAATGAATCAGCAGACAAAAGCTACAAAGAATGCTGAGTTGTCCATATGCAAAACGTACCATTATTTGTAGGCTGTACCCTTTGTAATAAATTGTCAAACTAAACATAGTAGGTATCACTAAATTTTCTACTGATATTTACACAGAAAACTATCCTTCAAGCAGTATGAGGAGAGGAGGGTAGCTGGAGAGAAGATTATTAAAGAAACTGGACAGTTAGAGGGCTTGTTTGGAAAACATAAAACGGTAAGTTGGTAGTCATTGTTGTTCTTATATATTTAGGAATAGAGAAAATTTACTTCAATATTGGCTTCAAAGTGAGAAAAGCTGACCAGCCTATGCACCATGCAACCTGGCTGTGACTTTGTTATTCATATCCAGAAAATATGTTAACTAAACTTGGTATATGCTAATTTAAATATTTCAGTCTCTGTAGCTGATCAGTCTGATTTGAGATTCCCTTGTTGCACACCTGCTGACAAGTTTTCTTGTGATAAGGCTCCATAATGAAATCTTTAAGCTTTGTCTCATGGCATTGTTAGCTCACTTGAGCCAAAGGCTCATGGGTGAGCTAATATTATACCAATAACCACTGGGCCACTATTGAACTCAAATTTCATATGGAGACTCCATAGGATGGGGGAAGGAACACTTGTCCGAAAGTCCTGGTCACATGACCAAGATGGCCACCACATTTTTTTTCAGAAATCAGAGGGCCAATTGGAGTCAAATTTCATAAAGAGCATGCTTTTGATTTATAGACAGCCTTATTATGACTGTATTTTTTTTGTCCATGGCTCATGACCAAAATGCCTTTCATGCCATGGTAGTTAAAAACTATTTAAAAATCTTCATCTCTGAAACTAATGGGCCAATCACTTTTGTCTTGGTATGTCTCACTAGGGATATGAGCCTTCCAAAGTGTGTTCAAATGATGATTCTAGATTGATCTTAACATTGTAAAATATTATATATATGTCAACTTCATTTGTGTGACTCTGTGTCAGGTGAGCGGTTCAGGACCTCAGGTGCTCTGATTCTTTAATGAAATTCATAGCTTTATGTGATAGGAAGTTCAGCCTAAGCTATTATCAAGGAGTTGTCTTACATATGGAGAAAACCAGTCTTCTTGTCTTTATTACTATTGATATGTGTAACGTTTGTTGCAGCCTGAGTTAGATATTAACGCCTGGCACAAAGTAGAGGCACAAGAGAGCCACATAGGGAGCGCAGTGGCTCAGTGGTAGAGCACTTGACTCGAGAATGAAGGGCTGCGGGTTCGAGCCTAACCGACCTCACTGCATTGTGGTCCTTGAGCAAGACACATTTATCCGAGCTTAGTACTGGTTAAACCCAGGAAGAACCGTCCCTATATAACTGAAAGATTGTTGATGGGATGTAAAGAATGAAATCAAACAAATAAAACAAGAGAGCCACAACAAATGTTAAATACTGAAAACACATGGGTAAATGTCTTTATCTATACACTTTATATGAGCCACGATATGAGATAGCCAACAATATGGTATGTGCGACCAGCAAAGGCTCAGACCAGCCTGCGCATATGCGCAGTCTGATCAGAGCCTTTGCTAGTCGCTTAAATGAGTATTAAGCTACATGATTTAACCTTATTTTCAGTTTCTAAGCTTAAAAGGAGGCTGCACATGTCAAAATACCACATTGTTGGAAATAACATGTCGTGACTCATTTGTAGTTCTTTGTTTCACTTATTTTGTGTTTTTGATGTTTTTTAATTATTTTTCTCACCATAATAGAGGAGGTAATCAATGGGGTTTACTGATTAGCTAATTATGGCCCTAAAATTTAACGGTTAGCGAATTTTTAGGGTTACATTTACCGAATAGCGGAATGAGAGGTGCTAGTGATTAGCAAATTTTGGCCTAAAAATATAATGATTAGCAATTCTTGGGCAAAAAAATACTGAATAGTTTAATGATGCGTTTTAACGGTTACTAAATTCAATGGAAAAAAAATGATTCCACTTTGTTTTTACAGTAAACTGTCAATGATTACTGATTTTTGGGGCCAAAATTTTACTGACTAGCGATTTTTTGGGGTCTAAATTTTAGTGATTTGTAGTTTTTGGGCCCAAGTTTTACTGATTAGCGATTTCAGAGGTACCCCATAAAGACCCTCATAGAGGGACATCAGGTCAATTACCTGTTGAAAATCAGCAGTAAAACACAAAAATAATCTGCATGATAACCATTAGACCTAGTGTTTGTATTGTATTGTTTACAGAGTGAGGTGTCACTGGGAGTGTTACCAATGATGGCAGAAGTGTTGAAACTTAAAGATACTTCCATGATGTCTTTAGAAATAACTGTATGTAAAAGTTTATATCTTATTATACTAGACCTGTTTCATGTTTATTTGAACAGATTTGAATTTCATTTTTTGGTGGTTTCATATTAATAAAAGAAACAAATTTTGCTTTACCATGCATAACGGACGTGTCCCTGGTATTGGCAAATAGACAAGATGGAAATTGAAAGCATAGCCATAACACGATGGCCTTAAATACATTCCCACCCCCTTTAAACTGATTTTAAGAGCTAAAACGGGTGTATCTTCTAAGAAACAACGTATTTAAGTGTGAAATTTTCTTTTAAGTTTAGAGGCACACACAGACTATTATCAAAATGAGATACAGCCTATGTGTGCATGTTTTTGCTTGGAAACTGGGCTGAATAAAATCTTCCATACAAGTACCCAAATGGGTATCTCATTTATAAAATGTGTCTTGGAAAAATGTTGAAAAGCAAATTCTCAAAACTCACAGCCTATTCAATTTCTTAGATATTTTAAGTATCTATTATCGATAAAACTGATCACCAAATATTGCATTTGAGTATTTTACATACAATTAAGTGTTGCTATGGAAACTGTAAACCCTAAAATTTGATGCTCAAGTCGCTTCCAAAAAGTAAATATCCAACTGGAATGCTTTATTTTCTAACAGAACGTACTTTAATTATCTATGTACAATATATAAAAGGTTCCAAGAGAAAAACTTCATATCTTTTAGAAAAATGTTTCGAGAAAGATTTAGTCCATTCGTTTCAGACAACATTTTTAAACGCTTAGAATTTGACTACTCATCTTCAGAGACTGTTTCAAACCAGAAAATAAAAATTAAGAACTATTTTCTTGATGACTGCATATTACTAGAGATCAGAGCAATTTATGGAAATCAAGTATTACCCTATAATATGAGAAATAAATGAGCAATGGCATTTTCAAATTTGTTCAAATAAACATGAAACACCTCTTGTAAATAGTCAACATGGGTATTGGACCAAAAATATTTATTCTAACCGGGATCGCCTATATATACTGAACTACTAAAGAAACCTGACACTTTTTACTTGCTTCAAACTCGTAAATAACAAATTATAGACCTAAGCCTTTATGCTTATTTTAATAACAAGACATTAGAAAGTATTCTTCGAAAAATTTTATTTATCAACTATAGAACATGACGTCACGACGTCAAAAATACCGTTTTTATCACTTTTGCCTCGGTAGAGTATGTCTAGATATTTTTTTTGAAAACTTTTTTCATGTATGCAAGGCCAATACAAGTACAGACAAAAGTGCATTTTAAAAATTTGCTATTTCTTGCTGTGACGTATGATATGGAGGTTTTAATTTGTGCTTTTGACGTTATTTAAAGGGAAGTGTTCTTTTTTCCTTTGTTTAAGCAATTTTTAGAAACTGAAATGACTTGGAGTCAACCAATCATTGTAAGAGAATGAATTTCCTAAAATCATACCTCGTGTTTCGCGTCACGTTAAAGGGTAAAAGCCGAATTAACCGATTTTAACGTCAATTAAGAAACAACGTAAACTATGGATAGTAACCGTTTTTTCTTTGTCAACGTTTGTCGCCGTATAGTGTGTGCTATCTACCTTGTTATAGTGCCAATTGGCTACGCTTTACTTTAATCACGAATGAATTTCAAGCTTTGCAGTATACCCATATCAGCATATGTAATTTTAACGCTTGACATCGCTAAATGAACGTAGGTAGCAACTACGGAGTTCAAAAACACTGGAACATTGTCAAAATGCATTCCAAACAACATACAAAATGAAAAAAGTTGATAAAGTGGCAGTGCATTTTAAAACCTCATAAAACGCTGATAACGTAAAATTGACGTGAAGAAAATGTATATAGGCTTTTGGGTTGAGCAATGCACGCTTGTTTTATTTCAATGCCCAGAATATGTAAATGAAATAACAAAGAATCATACTAAAGCGGTTTCTGGTGAATTTTGCATGATTTCTTTGTTCTTGTGAAAATGGATTTTCAGGGTTATGTGACGTTTTGATAGCTGACGTCTGAAATTAGTTCATATTTTCAAATAATCTCAGTGCATCTTAGTCTACCTTTGTTCAACTTAACGCAATGGAAAGATTAGTGTACATTGTATTCATTTACTACCAAAAAATTGACACAAAGTATGTGTCAGGTTTCTCTAGTAGTTAAGTATAGCAAATGATTAAATTCAGTGATTTATTGGTTGATAAATCACTGCATAGACTAGCCTGACTTCATTTATTGTTGTGTTTGCCACCAGTTGATTTTTATAAGGTCAACTATCCAATAAAGCTTTGTAATATTGGCATAAGATGGTGAAACATCATTTTTACAACTAATGAACGTTCAGAACATATATAAAAATACGCATTTCACTCCAAGTAAGATTTAGTGGAAATTCTAACATTTTGTTCATGATGGCTGAATGTGTATAGAATCTGAAGGAATCATTTTTATTTATAATCCTCCTGTGTGTTAGAATGGAAATAAATTTGTGCTTTCAGTGATTTGTTGCTTAATATATCACTGTCTGTTGGTCAGTCATAAGTGTATAAATCACTCCCACTTCATGCTTGTGATAAACAACCTCCAGCCAGTGATATATTAAGCAACAAATCTCTGTCACTGTCAGTGCAAATCTATTTATTAAACAATTAATAGAAAGGTTGATTATTGATAGGAAAATATACTATATTTAGGTAACTTAAAACCTGGTTTCCAGATGAGATGAGCTGGCTTCTCAGAATCCACACCATTTTCCATTCTGCTTGTAATTAAATGCTAATAACTGGAATCTTTCAAGTTAATGGATAGTATTTCGGGAGGAGTGTAGTATATTATATTCTTGCACACCAGATACGGATATCTGAGATTTTACCCTGGGATAGAAAATCATTTCTTGCACACTGGATACAGATATCTGAGATTTTACCCTGGGATAGAAAATCTTATCTTACCCATGCTATCGTACCCAGGCTGTCACGTGAGGGCTCTGTACATTGGTTGTATTGGAGCTCATGCACATGGTCGTCAAGTGACATCATTGTTATGTTAAAGTGACATCATCATGTGAAATTGCATCTTAGCATATTCAGGGACTTTTGGAAGGTTATTTTAAGATACAAAAACAGTGATGAGCAAGAAAAATAATCCATTCTTCCGGTGAGGGTAGGATAGAAAAATCCGTTCTTCAGGATCACTGTTTGTCATCACTTGGCAAGCCTCGTCTATCCTATCCTCACACTCATGATAGATTCTTATAATCTTACCCATGCTATCTTACCCAGGCTCTCATGTGAGGGCTACATACATGGGTTGTATTGAAACTCACGTACATTGTCGTCAAGTGACGTCATTGTTATGTAAAAGTGATGTCATCATTTGAAATTGTATCTTAGCGTATTCAGGGACTTCTAGTCTATTCTGGGAGCTTATTTTTAAATAAAAAACTGTGCTGACAAGAAAATAATCCATTATTTGTGTGAAGGTAGGGTAGAAAAATCTGTTTCTCAGGATCACTGTTTGTCATCACTCGGCAAGCCTCATGATGCCAAATGGCGATCCTCGGGACAGATTTCTCTACCCTACCCTCACACTCATGATAGATTCTTATAATCTAACCCATGCGATCTACCCAGGCTGTCACGTGAGGGCTACATACATTGGCTGTATTGGAACTCACGCACATTGTTGTCAAGTGACGTCACTGTAATGTTAAAGTGACATCATCATGTGAAATTGTATCTTAGAGTATTCAGGGACTTCTGGGAGCTTATTTTTAAATAAAATGCAGTAGTGATTTAGAAAAAAATCCATTATTCGTGTGAGGGTAGGATAGAAAAATCTATTTCTCAGGATCAACGTTTGTCATCACTCGGCAAGCCTCGACATGCCAAATGGTGATCCTCGGGACAGATTTTTCTACCCTACCCTCAAACTCAGGATAGATTCTTATAATATCCAGCATGATAAGAGTTAAACTCCAAGCAAGATTATGACAGCTGTTTAAATAATCATAGTTCTAGATTTTTTTAGATTTTTATTTTCCCTTGAGGAAGACGGAGGCATATATATTTTTGGCAATGTCCATCCTTCATCCATCCATTTCTCTGTCTTATTTTTATGCATGAATCAGTTCTCTCAAACCAGATTATTGCCAAACTTAAACATGGGCCATTATGCTGTGCTCTTTGCTGGATTCCAACAGCTCTTTGCTATTTTGTGCATTACCCTTTTGTACTATACACACCATAATCTAAGGTTCTGACTCATATATTGTTTTGTTTTGAAGGGCTTAGTAAAGAAGCATCCAGATATAAGGCTGGAACAACTAGTCAACCTGATGTTATGTCGAGGTGATATGAGCAGATCAGAGGCCAGACAGGTAGGCTAGTCATAACTTTATCTGAGTAGGGGAACAACTAGTCAACCTGATGTTATGTCGAGGTGATAGGAGCAGATCAGAGGCCAGACAGGTAGGCTAGTCATAACTTTATCTGAGTAGGGAACAACTAGTCAACCTGATGTTATGTCGAGGTGATATGAGCAGATCAGAGGCCAGACAGGTAGGCTAGTCGTAACTTTATCTGAGTAGGGGAACAACTAGTCAACCTGATGTTATGTCGAGGTGATATGAGCAGATCAGAGGCCAGACAGGTAGGCTAATCATAACTTTATCTGAGTAGGGGAACATCTAGTCAACCTGATGTTATGTCGAGGTGATATGAGCAGATCAGAGGCCAGACAGGTAGGCTAATCATACCTTTATCTGAGTAGGGGAATAACTAGTCAACCTGATGTTATGTCGAGGTGATATGAGCAGATCAGAGGCCAGACAGGTAGGCTAATCATAACAAATTCCATAGGAGTATGGGAACCAAATTACTCATACCTAAAAAGTAGGTGCAAATACCCAGAAATTTCGTTAGAAGTTCTGTCTCGTATGCTTTATGTAGAAAAATCTCATATAGTTTTGGGACATACTTCCATACTATTCTATCCATTCGACTTCCGACTGTAGTAATATAATGATAGACAATGTAGCCCTGATCAGACTGCTGTATTGTTATTATTATAATGGCCCATTAGTGCAGTTGTTGGTATGCTTCACTTGGCACAAATGTGTTTGAAATTGATAGCTGAGCAAATGAGTTGGAATTCAGTGCATCTGCATTCTTTTTACAGAGATTTGACTTTCAATAATTTCTGTATTAACTCTCTACCTACCCCTAGTTGACTGTAGTTCTGATAAAATGCCTAGGTGTCTATGGCTGGCTAGGGGTGATCAGGTGATTTGTCTTACCTGGTATGTCCTAAACAGTGTTGATAGTACCCTAAATACTATAACAAGGTAGATACACCCAAACACACCAAGCAAATTCAGTTTAACTCTTTCCTTGCCAGCGGTGACTTTTGTAGTCTGCTGGTAACCTTTGCAAACAGTTTGGACCCAGCAGATCAGAACCCTGATAGTGTTCCTGAAATAATTTTTTGATAAAGTTAATTTCGAAAAAAGTCAGCAGACGACTAGAACAGCATGAAAAATTACCTAGCATCCAGATATAAGGATGGAATAACTAGTCATTGCAAGGGTAGTCCTCTGCTGATAACCTTTGCAAACATTTTAGACCCAGATCAGGATGGACAGAACATCGGTCCTGATCTAGATCCTAACTGTTTGACTCTTTGATAATGTTCCTGAAAGAATTTTTTGAAAACGTTAATTTTGAAAAAAATTAGCATATGACTAAAAAGCATTTTTTTTTCCAGATGGTGTTAGATACTCTAGGAGAAGAAGAAGCCATGAAACCAAGGCCACCGGGAATTTTCACAGAAATAGCAAATGAGACAAAATAATAACATTTAGCTACAGATAAGAGGCTGTATTAGGAGTCTCAAAACATGCCAGCCACAACAAAGCTCATATCACCAGTTTGGCCAGTTTTGTTGTTTACCAAAGGGAAGGTCAAGGCCACAAGATTTTTCGATGTGGGCAGTGAATTCTCGGGTCAGACTGAGTGGATGCCCACCAGGCTAATCAAAATCTTTACTGGCTGCACATGTCATTAAAAGCCAATACAGTTAAACCTCTCTTAAGCAGCCACTCAAAAAGACGACCAAAATTGGTTTTCAAGACCGAGTATTGCTTAATGCAGGTCAAAAGTATTGCAGAATGCTCCAAGGGGAGCATTCTGCAACACTTTGGACCTTCATTAGGCTACCATTTGTTGTTAAGATCCTTGTTTTGTCTATTTTTGAGTGGCCGCTTAAGGCAGGTTTTACTGTATTTTGCCTTTTTGAAGCAGTTGCTCATACTTGTGCATACTCAAATTAAAGGGACCAGACTTTAATGATGTGTTGAGGTTTTGTGAACTTTTTTATATTTTTAAAAGCATCAATTATATATAAGATAGATAATTTAAAAATCATGTTAAGGGACACTGTGCCATAACTTGCCGTGAAAATATTAACAGAGAAGTAAACCAGTCTAAATTTTTCACCAGAAATAGGAAATATACTCAGCGTCAATGAAAAGTTATCAGTAAGTCCCATACACATAACATTGGACAATGTTTAGTTCATTCTGACCGAAGAACTGCGGATATTTCAGCACTTAATTTTATGGCATAGAATCCCATGCATCACCACTATGGAAAGCGGTATCCATCACATCCGAATGCATTATACCCATTTCTTGATGGATCCCAGTAGTTTCCATTGCATTGTATAGGAAAATGCAAAATTTTGGTGCTACCTTAAAGTTTGATCCTCATTTTTGTGTTTTTAAAATGGGATAATTCAAACCATTTTGGTGGCTTTTTCAATGAAAACATCTGTACTGGCATGTTGTCTTCTGAAAATGATGATTTCAAATTCTTAAAAACTGCTATAAACATAAAAAGCATGTGCATCAGGTGCACCATAGTTCCAGGGCTCGTGGAACTGTGTTAACTCTCCAAACCAGTCTGTCGTTGACCAGAAACATTAACGTAAAAGTAGCCATAGAGCTGTATTATATATTTTCCAAAATATCGAAATTTAAATACTGGTCACTTTTCACTGACTCTGAGTATAAAATTGATACCCCTGGAAACCCTGGTTCATAAGCTTGTTAACATTAACATAATGGGATCTAATGTGTTTTTATATTCAACACAGGACAAAGAAACAAGAATAAATATCAAATATTAACTTTTATTCTGCCAATATATTTGTCTTGAAAAAGGCACCTACTTACTTAATCTACTGCATACAGACTACTTATATCATGGAAGGAAACACTATGAACCCTGATCAGACCGCTCCTAAGGTAGCAGTCTGATCTGGATCCATAGTGTTTGCAATATTGGCTACCAAAGTAGCTCAACAGATGACAAAGCAGAGGACAAATGTTGTGAATGGTCGTAAATGGGCGAACATCTGCTACACAAATCTATGTTAATAATGAAAAATTGGATTACTATACTAACATGATAGTCGCTTTGTGAGAAAGCCCAGATATGATCAGCACCTTTATTGTTCCCTTTCAAGGAAATATGCATCCTCAGTAACCCAGGTGTGAAACATTCAGTTTCCATTCATCGTGTGATAAATGCAGACTAACGGAATGGGCCACGCCTTGATTACGGAGGATGGGAAGTATGATAGTTTATCAAAACCAAAATTTCAAGATTTTAACTAGTCTCTTTAGGTTTGAGTGTTATCTTGCCGAGAACCCTGAAGACTGGTTTTCTGGTGAGGAAGCCCTTATGAGTAAGCATCAGTGAAATGTTACAAATCACATATGCATAAAACATTTTTTTTTATCTTTGCCTGCTGGGTATTTTTGCATGTTTTTTGTCATCTGCTGAATTAAAAATTAACCTTTTCTAAATACCATCAAAGAATCAAAAGTTTGGATCCAGATCAGGCCCGACGTTTTGTCGGACCTGAGATGGGTTCAATCTGTTTGCTAAGGTCATCAGCAGACCACATTTGCAGGCAAATAGTGGAAGATGAATGTGCAGTTATCCAAATGATGTTGGATGTATTTTTGTTTGAGCTTCATCTACTACCATACTTTGCATGTGTGGTAAGTAAAGGTTCTTGGGAAACTGCAGTGTCATTAAATTGCTTTTCTTGTTGAATGACATGGATTTATTAACAGGTATTTATAAACTGCTTTATTGATTTATTTGGTCACATATATCATAATCAAAAGAAACAGATGTTGACCTACTAATTATGTGTAGAACAAAATTTAATTGTGATGACAATACTTAATGGTGAGTCAGGAGGTACTATATGTAAAATCTCTAAATATTAACACTTTGTTGTAAAATTTAAAAGTTTGTTGCTGTACTGAGCTGGACTATTTCCCTCAGACTGGTCTGATGCTGCACTCATGGTAAAGAAAATACTCAAACTGAGTTTCTTCCAAAAGTGCTAACTCTTCAGGGGAAATAACTCTAAATATTGAGGCTGACAGGAAGTTGACTGGGAAGTAAATCATTAAAGGGGATAGCAACCTTAAAATCATGCGAGTCTGACATACAAGCCTTTATTAAACCATGCAATCTGCCACAAACCCGATCAAAATCTGATATGAAATAAGAAAGTTAGAGCAATTTGAAAATCAAAATTCTGACATCTATTAAGCCAATGGAGGCCGCCATTTTGAATATTTAATTACTTCCTGTTAATTTTGAAAAGCCAATAAAATCTCCATTTTCAATGCAAATAGCACAGAATTTTTTCAAAATCGTCTATTTTCAACAGATGAACCAATGAAATAGCACTGGAAGTTGAAATGAAAAGCAGGAAATTAATTATTTTGTTTATGCATATTTAATTAGGGCTGTGTGACGTCACTCAGCCTAGAAATGGCTGCTGTCCATTGCTTTCATTTGTCTACTATAAAACATCTATAACTTTCTTATTTTTCAATCGATTTTGATAGGTTTTGCGGCATATTGCAGGATTTAATAAGAACTTGCCTTTGAGATGCACCTGCCTTCAAGGTTGCCGTCCCCTTTAGCACAAACAAAGACAGTTTCTTTGAGATCATGTTTTAAGCATGTACTGTCGTTCCAACCAATAGTGACAGTGATGCAATACTTTTTTTTAGAATTGCTAAATAAAACACTAAGGTGTACACTTCACCTGAGCTAATGTAAATCAATAGATCACTTGTGTATTAATCCTATCCCAAGGATAGGATTAATACACAAGGGATATATCGATTATAAGTCACTGGTAACTTTGTAAACAAAACATGAAGTCACTGTCACTCTTGGCTGGCCTGACAGTAAGTAGTGTTACTTTATTTGTCAATACTTTTTGAAGATAATTATGTTTGTCCTAACGGAAGAGAGTGTCGTACATGTTCATGTAGTTATATTTATTTACAAACAAGTGCAATAAATATTAATTGACTACATGCATTTTGTTTTGTGTGTTTTTATAGACTTAAACTTTTTACCCAAGTATTTTTCCTGCTACAAAGTTTAATTTCGTAGAACTGTAGATTTACTGACACCTGCGAAAGTAAATACATACATTGTATTTATATTTGGAAAGATTGAGCCTTTATCTATACATGCAACCTAAAACTATTTCAAAATGTACTACTTTATTAATTTCCAAGAGGCAAAGATATACCTATATACCAGACACTGAAATTATGGTAGAAATATGACAATGGTAGACTTTGTCTGAGACAGAACGCTAAAATGGGTTGTTTTCCATACATGGGTTCTGAAACTTCGGCTGCAGACAGAAGATGCTAAGTGCTACAATATTCTGTGGCCTTCTTTTAGCATATTTGCAATAAGTATTTAGTATGGAAGATTCATTGGAAACCTGAGCAAATTGTACAGTATGCATTTTATTGGAAAAAGGTGATACAAGTCTAAGTTGGATACAGGCTTTTGAATGCGATCTAATATGTTAGGTGTAAAGTATTGTTATACTTTTCCTTGTTTATAAGGTAGATGGAAGTGTTATGGTAACTTTTATCTCTAAACAAAATTATTATGTTGGATTTTATTCGAAATGAACTGTAAAAAAATAGCCAAGGGTTTACTAAAATCCATTTGCTTATACACAAATGACATCATGAAGCATTACTATATTTAGAAAATTTATAGACGAATACAAACACTACATCACAAATCAATATCATCCAGAGCACTACGGTCTTTATCCGAAAGCTGGTAAATACTCTGGTTGGCAGTAAACTGTTGTTTACCTGTATTGGACATGGAAATATCATATCTTTTAAAGCAATTTAAAACAAAAGTATTTCATAAAAATAATTCCAACGACTGGTTCCCATTGTTTGATCATTGACCTATCAAATGATGTGTTTTTTCACATATTTTATCTTCAATTAACAAATGTATCGGAGATTGAAATGGCCATCATTGGACCAAAACACCGGAGCGGGGGCCTGTAAAAAAAAACAAAATTATTTATTTTTTCGCAAAAAAATTATTGTAAATCAATGTCCTATACTTATTTTACATATTCAAATCAAAACCTAGAGCTAAAATATCGTTTAAGGTGCTTTTTTCTCACGAAAATGTTGGCTCAGTTAAATGGACATTTCATTGAGCGGAAGGTTTTTTCCCCACCACAATAAAAAGTCACGTGGTCAGAATTGTTATCACATGGTCAATACGCCCAGATGAAAACAATAACATTGGACTGGTCTATTAAAACTGTTTTATGACTTTTAACAGGTTTGTAATCACTGCAATAAGAAAAAAAATGCAGATCTGATTTTATTCCCATCCCCCCCCACCCTGGGGTCGATTTACACCACCCACTTCTTATAACATGGGGCTATGACAGCACCGGAAGCTGACAGGTACAGGCTTTAATCAAAGCTGACAGGTAAAGGCTGTAATCAATTTATCAATATAATGGCTGACAAATGATTACTTATATTATAGGCTGGGGCCCAGGTTGAAAAAAATCAAAAATGGTTACCCGGAAAGTAGCAAGATTTGTTATAGGATAAATTTGAAGAAGTATATATGGTGCATACGAAACTACTGTATAGCAGACTTCTCAGAATTGCATAACGCCACTAGAGCTAATATAGTATGGTAGCCCATGCGCATCATATGCATGCATGCATGCATTTGATACAAACGCTATTATCTCAACAATGCGTTATCAAATTGAAGTCAAACTACCTTTCAGGAATGACAATGTGTTTGTTTTAAACGTTTTGAGTATACGTTTCAATTTCAAAGAACTGTTGCTTTAGCATTACGCATGCAATGTTGTGTACCATATGTAACCTGATAAAACGTAATGTTTCGTTTCCTCCCATCTGTATCTTCCACAACTCATTTCGATTTTTTTCACATAAACACATCATAATTGTCCAAAGATTACATTTCTGCCTGTTTGGGTGAGATTTAATATCCAATATGGCTGCTGCCGCCATAAGTTATGAAATGGTATTTTTAGGGATCATTCATTATCCTACTAACGGGTTATGTTTAAAATGCTTGCGTATGTAGTAGGACGTCCGTGTGTCTATTTCACAACAAAAAAATTATTGTCACGTAAGAATGGACACTTTAAGATGGCCTTGAATATGAGCACATAGCTTGTAAAATAGATTTGCTTTATTTAAGGCATTGTTTTGGCGATTCTGAAGGGTAGATATGCAAAAACACATTGCAATGTAAAATACATTCCAAACGGTTACTTTTTTTTTCTAAGTATGCGATAATAGCCTACATGTAAATAAAGTTGATATAGGATGGCACCATTGTGTTTCATTACATAGTTATTGGGCGAAAAGCATGCCAATATTTTGACGTTTATAATCGGCTGACCGATTTCAAAAATCAACACATGTGGAGACAGTGTTGATGCCTTATGCTTAGTTCACACCAACGGCGCTTTGAAGGCGCTTTAAAGCGGCGTGCAAAGCGGCACCAAAGCGTAACAAAGCTTGATTAAAGCGACAGGGTCGTAATAGATCGTGGGAAAGCTTGCAGTAAAGCGGGACATTCGGCAAGAGCGCCAAATTTTTTTAAACTGTTTAAAAATTTTGGGCGCTCTGTCACGAATTGATTAAAGCGCCGAGAGCGTATCAAAGCTTAACAAAGCGTAACAAAGCTCAGCAAAGCTTGACTCAAAGCGTAGGAAAGCTTAACAGAGCTTGGTTCAAAGTGGGGACCCCAGTCTTCACGGTCTTTCACCACTTGACACGCTTCGTTAAGATGTCTCAAGATTTGCCATGATCTGGCATGAAGATCTGACACGAGGTCAGACGCTTTCATCAAGATCTGACACGCTTTGTCACGCTTTCATGAAGGACTCTCACGCTTTCACACGTATTGAGACACTTTGATCAAGGATTGACACGTTTTGTTAGGCTTTGTTACGCTTGGCAAGCTTCCTCACGCTCTCTAACGCTCTTTCACGCTTTCCTCCGCCTCAAGGGCTAGGATGTAGACAAACATCATGTCTTCTTCAGATAGATCATGCTCTGGTACATCTGGAATTTCTGGATCTTGTTGTTCTGCCATCGTGTCCTGGAATCAAAGATGCAATGATTTTGTAGATCTGCTGCATCTTTATTTATAGCTCTGGATCAAAAGCGGCATGAAATCGGCGACCTCGACATTTTCCAATGCGTAACAGAGCTTAACAGAGCGTAACAATGCACAACAGAGCTTGATAATCGTATCAGAGCCTGATTTAAAGCGTCATAATCGCATCAAAGCGTAATGAAGCGTAATAAAGCTTATCAAAGCATGATTTCAAGCATAACATAGCCTCATCAAAGCGGGATCGAATCGTGAGGAAACGTAACAAGTCGGGCAATAATTCTTCCCCCAATTCGTATCAGAGCGTATCAGAGCTTATCAGAGCGTAACATTACTTAGGAGATCGTGATATTTTTGGAAAAGTAAACAAAAATGACGGCGCTTTGCTCGCTGATTTAAAGCTCGGCATTCGCCGTTGGTGTGGACCAGATATTACCTGTTGGTCTTCTGTCTGTCCTGACACACTATACAGCAATTGAATTTTATACATACAATTAGTCTTTGATTTATTGTTAAGGATATATAAAATGATATAATGAAGAATGCCAATGTATTAAATGTACTGTAAGTGTTTAACAATCACAATAAATTGTTCAACTAACCCAATGCTATTATGTACAATATCACATTTTCTATAAATATAGAGGTTTGTGGTCAATCTATTTATGCAGTTTGTTATCTCCTTTCTCTTGAAATTAGCATTAACTCTGGTTAAGGATGTATTTCGTGATGTCAATTGTGTGAAATGTAAAAAGTGAATGGTATTATGCTTCATTTCAGACGAATGCCCCATTAAAGTCCTCAAAGCGAATTTAAAAGCAAAAAAAAAAATGAATGCTCATTTTCAACACCTTTTATTTTATTAATCTGAAAGAAAAAGACTTATAACAGAAGCAGTGATCATTGTTAGATCCAACACTATAATCCCCTTCCTAAAACTGGTCAGAAACTTTTACTCGTAATTATAGACGGTTGCATAGCAACAAGACAAAATTGATTTATTTGTTATACCTGGTATTATAAAATAATTACCATGGCAACTAGACTTTCCATACTTGCATGCTGTTATAACATTACCTGAACGACATACTGATGTATCCATACATGGATTTATTAAAATTTCTTCCAATACCAAAGTGTATCACAAAAACATCATATTATGTTTTAAAAAATCAAAACAATGGATAAACAGTTAAGTATGTTTCAGAACTTCCACAGCAGCATTTGGATGCACAATATTAACTTTTCACATATATTTAACTTAAATACTATGCATACCTAAATGTCTATAGTATAGTTTGAAGTACATATATAACTTTCTCACATCTAAAAAGTAATATCAGGCTCTTCTACATTCAAATTTTTGGGAGTTGGACTCATGGGAGATTTAACTAATTTTCCATTATGAAGTATGTAGTTTTGTAAGCTTGAGGGCTTTAGTTTGGCATACTTGTATGTTTTACATATCTTAACAAAACATTTTGCAAGGTGGCAAAACTGTCCAAAGATGTCTAAACCTAGAAACAAGTCCATTAAAATCAAAAACAAAGTTGAAAATGAATGAAATAGTCAAAAAGGGACAAGACAATTGAAAATGAAAGAAACAGTACAAAAAAGAAAAAGAAAAAAGAAAGAAAATGGGAAAAGAAAAAGACTACGACAAAAAATAGATAAAAACACAATTAAAAACTATGATAGGGTATATAATGCAGCTGAAACTGGCGCCATGAAACTGGTTTAATCCCTCCAGTAAAATAGTTTTACTGACCGTTCGAAGGCGGTACTTCTTTCGTGGATCATTTGTTTTATTAATGTCTTGTATTTGTGATGCTTTTGCGTCTGTTCATTGCTGCCTTGTGGTCACCTGCTGGGAAAGGGCTGACAGCTAGGCTTTTATTTGTGATGTTTAATTGTGCCTCCGTTGGGGGAACAGTGGTCCATACTACCGTGTATAAAGCTACCACCGTCGTGGGAACAGTGGGCAATACTACCCTGTATAAAACTGCCTCCGTCTGGGGAACTGTGGTCAAAACTGCCCTGTATGAAACTGCCTCCGTCTGGGGAACAGTGGTCAGTACCACCCTGTATTAAACTGCCTCCGTTGGGGGGAATAGTGGTCCGTTCTACCCTGTATAAAGCTACCTCCGTCGTGGGAACAATGTGCAATACTTCCCTGTATAAAACTGCTCCCGTCTGGGGAACTGTGTTATACAGGGTAGTATTGCCCACTGTTCCCACGACGGAGGTAGTTTTATACAGGGTAGTCTGGGGAACAGTGGTCAGCACTACACTGTATAAATCTGCCTCCGTCTGGGGAACAGTGGTCAGTACTGCCCTGTATAAAGCTACCTCCATCGTGGGAACAGTGGGCAATACTACCCTGTATAAAACTGCCTCCATCTAGGGAACAGTGGTCAGTAGCACCCTATATTAAACTGCCTCCATTGGGGGAACAGTGGTCTGTACTACCCTGTATAAATCTACCTCCTTCGTAGGAACAGTGGTCAGTATTGCCCTGTATAAATCTACCTCCGTCGATGGAACAGTGGTTAGTACTACCCTGTATAAAGCTTCCTCCGTCGTGGGGGCAGTGGGCAATACTACCCTGTATAAATCTGCCTCTGTCTGGGGAACAGTGGTCAGTACTGCCCTGTATAAAGCTTCCTCAAACGTGGGAACAGTGGGCAATACTACACTGTATAAATCTGCCTCCGTCGTGGGAACAGTGGTCTGTACTACCCTTTATAAATCTTACTCCGTCGTTAAAACAGTGAGCAATACTACCCTGTATAAAACTGCCTCATCTGGGGAACAGTGGTCAGTTCTACCCTGTAAAAACTGCCTCCGTCTGGGGAACAGTGGTCAGTACCACCCTGTATGAAACTGCCTCCGTTGGGGGAACAGTGGTCCGTACTACCCTGTATTAAACTGCCTCCGTTGGGTGAACAGTGGTCCGTACTACCCTGTATTAAGCTACCTCCGTCTGGGGAACTGTACCTCTGTCGTGGGAACAGTGGGCAATACTACCCTGTATAAAACTGCCTCCGTCTGGGGAACAGTGGTCAATACTGCCCTGTATATAACTGCCTCCGTCTGGGGAAAAGTTCGGTAGTGTCCTGTCTTTTGCTACCTCCGTCGTGGGAACATTGGTCAATACTGCCCTGTATAAAGCTACCTCCGTCTGGGGAACAGTGGTCAGTACTGCCCTGTTTATAGCTGCCTCCGTCGTGGGAACAGTGTCCAATACTGCCCTTTATATAGCTGGCTCTGTCTCGGATATAGTTTTCAGTTCTGTCCTGTCATTTGCTACCTACGTCGCGGGAACAGCGGTCAACAGTGGTCCTGTATAAGAAATTTTTCCATATAGGGAATGGTGGTGACGTCGTGGAAACAATTGTCTTTACTGTTCATTATTTACATTTCTGAAATTACGATATCGAGACTGAGCGGCGAGTTTTGAAGAAAAAAACTGACGTATGTTGAAGATTAAATAATCATATCTCATACCTGTGATTTTTCTACAAAAAGCGTTGGTTCAATATAGCACCTTAAGACTATTATTACATGTATATTTATTGAAAGTTTATCCGCCTTTATGAACATCAGCAAGAAACCAAGGTACCATTTTTAGCTATTTTCGGCACTTTTAGCCGAAAATCGTCAGAAATCAACCTAAAAATATGATAAAAATTTCAATTTTATTTACTGTAACTTGTAATATTTCAACTTTGCATAGCGAGAACAACTTCGTATAATCTTGGATATGTTCAAAATCAATGTTATAGGCTGTAGTACGTTGAACAGCGCTAGAACAAAGCCTCGACAACATAACTTTGTATTTCCTTCAGTGACCAGTCCGTTGATACTGCGTCCGAGATACAATCCTGTATATTGCATAATATAATGAATAATTGGCGTAATGCTCAAGTATGAGCGAGGCCAGTAACGAAAGAAAGAAAATATCCGCCAGCTTTTTAATAACATAATACTTTTTAAACTTTAACGGAACCGCACCGAATGTTACAAAAAGTAACCCGTTTAGACAGCGTTCCCAAGAAACTGTTCTGACGACGGAGGTGCCCACGAAGGAGAGCCGGCTTTACACCCTACTCGGTAATACGCGTACAGTAATATTTTTGATATTTCATTGTGTATATTTTCTATCTGCTTTTCATCCCTGTAGATTTTGTGGCATTGTCCTCAAAATTTGTTTGCATTAAAAAGCACACACAACAACAACAACAACAACAAAACTAACAACAACAAAAACAACAGCAACAACAAAAGACACTGATTTACACGACGACGTCACTAGTTTGATCACCAGACATAGAACATAGGATATACATGCACATCGAAGAACAAGAAATGCCAGCCAGCAAGATTTAACCAAAGTGACATCAACCCTTGGAGTTTATATTTTCATAAACGTTCGTAAAATGAAATACGTTTGGTCTTAAATTTTTTACCGTGATTCTTATCTGTGCGGTGGGGTGATGATGCAACATGAAAAATTAGGTGTTTTTTTGCGAACAGAATTGGCACTCAAATCCAACAAAATGGCGTCTCGATAAGATATTTTTCAGAGATGATTAAGGAACACCTTGTCGTGTCTCCTACTGAAGTATAACAAGAGGACAAATATGGTCTTATATCACACATCTGAGTTTAAGAGTGGCATTGTTCAAATTGTATATGCTGTAGAAATTAAGCTAGGATGTAGTAACCGACAACTGCCCTGGAAGTGAACATTGTCTAAGATAGTATGTGGGAAGTTAGGTATATTCCCAGGGCCAACGTCAATTAATGTATCCCAATCATAAGGAACAAACAGAGGTACTGAAACGCTTTCCTTAATAAAGATTTAACTTGGCCAAGTTCAACATAAAGCCATCGTTTGAACAAACGCTGTTGGACCCACATCCCCGATGATACATACATAACCTTTAGTGCTATTGGCCCTTTGGTTATGGAAAATATATTTTAGCAGGTTTTGTTTACCTTACATGTGCATGGCAGCCATTTTTTACATTTGACCTAGATCATATAGTCATGGTTTGCTTGTAATATCAAATGAATGCCCCATCTGAAATTTGACTTCATTCGGTTAAGTGGTTTCTGAGAAAATGTTTGAATATGGCAGTCCAATATGGCTACCTTGGCTGAAAGGGCAAATGTCAACCTTGACCATTGGTCCTTATTTATAGTTATTGTATAATTATGTCAAACATATCTTGTAGGTATAATGATGGATATCTGGTAAGTATAACAACAGCTTGTGCTGCTACGATAGGGCCAATACTGGCGCTATATTTTTCGGTGTTTGAGTTCATTTATAACTTATGTCCGGCTTTAATGGATATCGAAAAATCATTTTCCATATAAATGCATTAGGAATCAACTTTGACCTGACTCAAGGTCAACCCAGAGTCATCATTTGAACAAACGTGGTACGACCAACATCTCCAATACTACATACCACGGTGCAATGCAATAGGCCGTTAGGAGAGGCATGTAGGATTTCAATATATATATATTGGCATGTAACTTAAATATTAAAATCAAATTTTAAATTTAAAAGTGATCTCAATGACCCTCGGGTCTGTGAGATGATTATGTTTAAATGTGTTGATGGCAGTCTAATTTGAGCGCCTTGGCTAAAAGGTCGAATGTCAACCCTGACCTTTGGTACTTATCTATAGTCATTTTCTCATTAGGTCAAATACAACTAGTAAGTATAATGGCTTTTGGGACAACATGTATCGATATGCCCAGGAATCATATTTGACCTTGTGGTAGAAAAGTGCAAGGTCAGCCTAGGATCATTATTTGAACTTTAGTAGGGACCGTATCCTAAATGCTAATGAATCGGTCTCTTCTGGTTCAAGGGGAGGATATTTAATATAATCTTGGTCATGTGACCAGATGTCTTCTTAACTAACCATATATGTAAATCATGTGACCCTCAGTTTGGACTCAGCGGTCATAATTTGAAATAAGCTTATATAAAAGACCACTACATGTACATACCAAATATCAAGGCTCTGTGCCTTGTAGTTTAAGACAAGAAGATCCAGTGTTATAGTTTGAACAAACTTGCTAAATGACTACCAGATGATACAGCATAAAAAATATAACAGCTCTACGCCTTGTGCTTTTAGGCAAGAAGAATTTTTATGGCTTACCTATATCAGCCGATGTAAATCGTGTGACCTTCGGGAAGAATCCACTTTTGCCCCCTAGTGTCACAATTTGAACAAACTTGGTATAGAACCACTGGTAGCTGTAACATATCAAATAATCTAGACCCTGTCGTTTCAGACAAGAATATTTTTTAAAGTTATCATTCCAAATAATCTATTTTTGCTTATTTGGGTACTGGAGCCATTTTAACAGTTATCTAAGAGAGTCATGTGAGAATCATATCTGCCAAATTTGGTCAACATTCAGTCAATAGTTTAGATGTTAGAGGCAATTGGTGATACTTGTCGACGGACCCAAACGATCACAAAAAGAGAGAATACTCTTTAATTGCGCTTGTGGCAACGAGCCAAATGGAGCTTAAGGCCCTTAATTCATCTACATCCATATTTTTTCGCGAGCAAGCATTGGAGATCATACAAATGTTTAACGAGGCTATGTGGATGTGGCTCGGACACATAGCTGCTCCCGCCCGAGCAAGAAAATTTATTGGAGTAAATACAACATGTCAGATGTCAGGCATTTACCTTTTTATCTCCTAGTGTCGTCTGCTGATAATGTTTGCAAACAGTTTGGACCCAGATCAGGCCCGACAAAACGTCGGGCCCGATCTGGATCCAAATGGTATTCCTGAAATCATTTTTCGAAAAAGTTGATTTTGAACAAAAATCAGCAGGCGACAAAAAGCATGAAAAATTACTCAGAAGGCAAAGAGTTAAGGACCAGCCACCAGTCCCTCCCGAGATAATAATAGGGATAGAATCCGATATCGACACCACTTTGGAATCGAGCAAGGCCTATTTCCTTTGCGCTATATTTTTTTCGGTGTTTGAGATCATTTATGACTTATGACCTATGATTCATATGACCAATAATGGAATTATTTCTCCCAATTCTTGCCAATGATGTAAATTAGTTGCATTAAGAACCATCGCCAATCATTTCTGCTGTATTACACTGGGATTATATCTATCTCAACCAGAATCCCTCACCTTCCAAGAAACGGCGCATTGATTTTCCCGTGCCTGTTTGCGTTCGCCAAGCAATGAGTCATCGGCGCAAACGAGAGAGATTATTGGCTCCATTGAACATAGCCGCAAAACCGGAAATGGTACGGCTATGGCTTCTATAAGCAAACGCACTGAATAGACTTCATTTTACGCAGCCTGGTCAGTCCACTTGCATGTTCGCTTTTATAACACGCTTATGCAAACCTCTGAATACTCGCGGAGTATCGTATGTGTGTACAATGTTGGAAGGACTGGGATTCCGTTATTTCAAACATGAAACCTAGATTTGACGGTACATTTTGCTAGCATCCTAGAATATATTGACGAAAGAGACAACACTTGACATTGATGCCACAAAGACTGAAATATATTCCATTTCCAGGACCAGTCCTAGTACAGACAAATCATTTACAACCGGAACTGCCTCGGCCAATTACGTGGAATTCCGTGGAATCAGACCTCGGATGTACATCGAGGATCTACTTTGATAAAGTGACGCTGACGTTACATAACGTGACACTGGCCTCACAGAAACCATGCAAACACAATAACAAGTGTGATTGCAGCAAAACAAACGGTTTGAAATGAAGTTATGTTTTTTCAATATAGCGATATTTTATTTAAAACAACAACATAAACTTCATTTATTCTGTTGATATTGTATTAGGACTGAGCTCACATGCTACAGAACTAATTTTCTTTACGCCAGTTCCGGCTAACAAAATGGAGTTTTTTTTCGTAATAGTACTACGCGTAATGCGCCTTACGTACATGTACACCCGAGGCTTGATTCGATTCTCGAATTAAGCCGGACTTTACCGATTGAAATCATTTAGTGTTTTTCCAGAACAGCAAATAGTTTATATGGAATCATATGGTTTTGAACGGATCCAAATGGTCTAAATTACTTGAATGAACTGAAAAAGTTTGAATGTTGGGTACTTTGCACAAATTATTTTCGTCTGCCTTTTTTCAGATTAAAAAAAACTTTTAGGAAAACTGTCCGAATGCCAAACAGTTTTGCAAAGGTTGTTACCAGACGACAAAATAGTTAATTGCTCTAGAAGAAGTACGTACTGGACTGTCCAATAACGCAGCCTAAATATTTGCGTCAATAATTTGTAAGCAGTTTGACTGGCGAAGGCTTAAAAACCTTGCAACCGTCGGACTTTAAATTTTGATTTTAGGATACTTTGGGGATTCAAATAAAAGCTCTGACAACATCACATTTTTTGATAATATTTATTATCAAACGTCGTAGTAATAGAAACAGGGACATTATTATATCATCAGATCTACAAACTCTCTAATAGTCATTAACCCAGATCAACTTATAATGACAATATATGAACTGATTTTGATAAACAATATCCGTACCGGAAAGGCCATCGAAAACGTTAATTCTATCGATGAATGTATATCTAAAATAGCTAGAAAGAGAGTTCTAGCGATTTTGATCCGCGTTTGTCGATTGTTAAGAACGTTTTCGATTGCCGCGTATCCGGTGTGATTCCACAGCATAAAGGCAAGCACACGAGACTTTGGTACGCCAATAACGTGGGTTGTGCATCTATCTGACGCAAATGGCATGGCGTCTTTGTCTCAATAGCAATTTGTTTTCAAATGAAAAAAGTCAATAAGCAATGCTTATAAGATACCCCCCGCACAGTAAGAGTCAGTGAAAAAACTTAGTTTTGGCAAGAGCTTTTTTGCCAAGTAATAGTTCAAACCAGCAGACCCTATTTTTGAAAAAAAGATTTCAGTAGAATCTGTGAAAACAAGATTTCAGTAGAATCTGTGCAAATGATCTTAAAGCTTGCAATCTGGAACATTTGGTTAAGATCAAATGCACAAAATTATTCACACCTGAAAGCTCTATATATCAAAGCTTATATCAGAAAAATATACTAAGTTCTAATAGATGTCATTTTATCAATAATTAAATTTCCGAACCAAACTCCTTTATGCATATGTTCAATGTGTCTATATTGTATAGGCAACATATCAAATTGCTCCATCAAAAACTGTGGTAGGAGTCGATCGGCCCATGAAGGCACCATCTATGCATATACAAAAGCCTTGTTAGGGGAAATTGTCTAAGTTCTAACAGCTGTCATTTTGTCAAAAATTATTTTTTCCAAACCAAACTTCTTCATGCATATGTTCAATAAATCTATATTGTAGCTGCAAAATATCAAATTGCTCAATCAAAAGCTGTTGTAGGAGTGGATCGGCCCATAAAGGCACTATCATGCATATACAAAAGCCATATAAGTGAAAAATTGTCTAAGTTCTCACAGCTGTCATTTTGTCAAAAAATATTTATTTCAAACCAAACTTCTTCATGCATATGTTCAATGTGTCTTTATTGAATAGGCAAAGTATCAAATCGCTCCATCAAAAGCTGTGGTAGGAGTTGATCGGCCCATGAAGGCATCATCTATGCATATATACAAAAGCCCTATTAGGGAAAAATTGTCTAAGTTCTCACAGCTGTAATTTTGTTAAAAATTATTTTTTCTGAACCAAACTCCTTCATGCATATGTTCAATGTGTCTACATTGTATAGGAAAAGTATCAAATTGTTCCATCAAAAGCTGTGGTAGGAGCTGATCGGCCCATGTATGGCCTATAATAGCTAGCATAAGCATAAACCCCTATACAAAAAGCCATTTAGAACTACAAAGGGAAATAACTCTAATAGAATTGGCCCCTAGCCCTTACTTTTTTGTTTAAAGTATTTGTCTTGCATATATGAACATGTTTGCAAGGTTTGATGAAAATCCAGCAATGATTCTTGAAGATATTAAGGAAACAAAGCGTTACGGACGGACGCACGGACGCACACACGGACAACCTGAAAACAGTATACCCACCATAGGAAAAGTATCAAATTGTTCCATCAAAAGCTGTGGTAGGAGCTGATCGGCCCATGTATGGCCTATAATAGCTAGCATAAGCATAAACCCTTATACAAAAAGCCATTTAGAACTACAAAGGGAAATAAATCTAATAGAATTGGCCCCTAGCCCTTACTTTTTTGCTTAAAGTATTTGTCTTGCATATATGAACATGTTTGCAAGGTTTGATGAAAATCCAGCAATCACACTTGAAGATATTAAGGAAACAAAGCCTTACGGACGGACGCACGGACGCACGGACGCACACACGGACAACGTGAAAACAGTATACCCACCACAAAGTTTGCGGGGGGGTATAATTATGTATTTTGAATTCCAGTAACATCTCTCATTTATTTGACCCTGGCATGATATGGTGTTGCAAATATATCTTGCGCAAACTGCATGTCTCTCCATGACAATAACAACAATAAGATGGATACTTGTTAATTATATTTGCAATATATTTGTGTAAATATATTATACTGACGTCCAAACTGACTATGATTCAGTCAAGGAACTGTCATGCTAAACCATATCTTTCAAACTGACCAAACTGATGATACTTCGAAACCCGGTAAACATCTCAAGTTATTATTTGACCAGAGCATGAGTTCATTTGCGTCAGATAGATGCGCAATCCACACCAATGGATTATCTTATATAGTTTTAGCATTTGAAGATCTGGGGTCGTCTGGTTTGAAACAATAATTTTTTAGTACCCAATATAAACATAAAATTGGGACATTCCATGACGTCGTCGAACCTACTTTAGCACTTAAATCCCAGGACTATTGGGTCAGAAACTAGACTTTTTCAGTACTCCAATGATCATGAGTACTTTGACGGAATAAAACCCAGGGTTCTGAGGGCCTGGAAAAGTCGTGATATTTGACATTGGTCCTGGATAAAGATGAAATTAATCCTGAAATTGTACTGGAAAACTGAAAATCAATCCTTGAAATTAAAATCGAGGCTCATATGTCTTAGATTTGTGAAAAGTGACTGAGAGAGCGAATACAATCTGGACGACTGTACAATCTTTGACTGTGCTAACTCAATGAATTAATAATGTCCTATGAGTTTCAATGGTATTCTTAAACAACAACACAAATTTTCATACAATATGAACAAATAAATTATTTTGCATTATTTACATATATTGCACATTGTTACACGGAAGCGTATTCAGACGCCGAGGAAGAAAATGTTAAGTCGAAATTTCGAGATGACAAACCAGAATTTCGGAATGAAAAGTCTAAATTTCTGAAGAAAAGTCATAATTTTGGAATGACAAGTTAATATTTCGGAATGACAAGAGAAAATTGATTTCAGAATGACAAGTGAAAATTCGGAATGGCAAGCCAAACTCTATATTTCTGATCTTAAAACTACGACCAAAGTTGAAATTTCGACTTGTTATCTCATAATTTTGAGCTCAACTATGAGCATTACATTTTTATCTCAAAATTCCGAATATCAACTTCTTAAATTCGACATGCCATCTCGTAGCTGTGATTTCTTAACTCGAACATTTCTATTGTCATTTAGTAATTTCGACTTTCTGGCTTTCCTTCATCAGCTTACTTAGCTTCCGTAGTTTGATAAATATCATAATACTGGAAAAATGAAAAAAGAAAATGACTAGGCCACCAAACATTTGCCCAATATTGAGTCAGCTTATGATACGTTGGTTCTGTTCGAATGTATTAACGACCAGCGATGCCTCAGACGAACCTGTACACTGAGCAGTCTCGCCAGGCTTTTCACAAAGTTTTTTCATTAAGTCATATCAAATACACAGCTCACAGAAAATTTTGTTTTCATCATATGAAATTTTATCTTTTTATGGAACATGAGAATTATATATGAGTTACTTTTGATAGAAATATTTTGGCTGCAATAAAGCATGACATAATGACAATGTTACATGGGGTTGCTTCCATTAGTTATTCATTTTTTTCAAATAATGTGTGTTTTAAGATGTGCATTGCATAGGCTAAATACTGACGTATTAATCCTTTGTAGAACGATAACTCCAAATTTATTCTAGAGAAAGCAGTGAAAATCCAGATGAAATGCTGCATAATGCGGCATTTCAATAGGGTCTACACTGTTTGATAAGGCAAGATTAATCTTTCAGAATTTTGGAAATTATAATATATGGCCCTCAATATATGTAATGGACCAGCTTGACATAACTTTATCAAACTTTATGGGGAAAATCCATTGGTTTAAATGGGTTAATTCAGAATTTTAAGATACTTGTTAACCCATCTGTTTTTTCTAGCATTACTCCACCATTGTCATTCAATACTCGTGTTTCAATACTCATGTTCGTGGAAATCTCATATTAAAGGGTAAAATCATCTTACATATAGATCAATATTGTGTGTTTCAGCTTTACACTGGAATGTAGAGTAAAACGGAATGTAATATTTTACAGCATATGAACCTGGCACATACAAGCACATTCAGATAAAAGTCAAGCAAAACATGTTAGGAACCATTATGCCCTAAATAAATGTCATATGCGATAACTCTTTTGACGATCTGTTATTTTATATCCTTAGAAAAATGGAACTTTGTGCTCGTTGAAGGTCGAACACTTATGGTCTATTTCAAATTTCATTTTCTTGTATTTTGTAAATGGCCATAGAAACACTATGTGTAATCTGTCTTATATTGGAGTATATCTCTAGACTGAGAATGACAATCGCTCCTTGAATTAAGTACCACCTTAAAATTATTAAAGCTAAGGACAGAAAAATTGCATGCGTATTTTGAACTTAGCTAAAACTCCACGAGACTTGCCTATGATATACAAATCCACTAAAATGTTTAAAGTATCAATTTTTCGGGTATGATGTCCATCAGCCAATTTTCGTTGTCTCGGGGTAACCACAGTGTGATAATGCCTGGACAAGCGGATAGTTTGCTTTATCAAAATGCAATATACTGCATCGTTTACTTTAACTAAAAAGTTTATTTAATGAGATTTATACAAGTTTACAATTAACAGCTGTTGGTATCTCATCTAAACAGGCGTATCAAGATTTAACATTAAGGCAATCTCAATTCAAAGAACGATTATTAAACTCAGACCTTGTACACTGTGTATAACATTAATATAAGCTAGGTTTCTCTCAAATAAATCACGTTCATCAATGGGACTTATATCATTGTTTCAAGTACAGGGCGCCTCCGTTTAGAAAATGTCCTCTGGATGGACAGAACTGTATTATAACTAGTCTGAAGTCTCGCGCTTTGGTTTTCAAGCCTCGCTTTGAGATCATTTAATGTCTTCAATAGCACTGCCTTTCTATCGTCCACCGAATATGCTCTAAAGAGCTGGACTTGTTTACGCCTAACCTCCTCTTCTTCTTTAGCTTCTCTGATTTTCCTCTGTACAAAATATTTCTCTTCTCTCAGTAGAGTAACTTTCTCATCAAGACTAGCTTCAATATCAGCCAGAGATCTAGACCTTGGTCTCATGCAGTTCTCGTTGTTCTCTATTCTATCTGAGATGTCATCAATACCGTATGACTGGTATTGGTTATTATCAATACCTTGCAAAGCCTCTGCACTTGGGTCATTGTCCCATTCAAGTTCAGCTTCATCAAAAGATGGTTCCTCTGTCGTTTGTGGTGGCTCAAACTCTCCCTCTGAGTTGTCATCGCTGTCTCGAGCTCCAGCACTACCATAACCTGTATCTATCGATTCCAACATATAGCCTTCGTCGTATGAAGTCAGATCCATATTACTGATTACATCAGATATTTCACTCTCAGAGGAAGCTGATATGTCCATCTTATTATATCTTGATATTGCACTAGACTCTGTATCAACATTGTTTGTCTCATTAGAACAGTCTATATCTTCTGAAAGAACACTTTGACATTTTTCATCAACACGATAATCATCTTCTAATAAGTCCTTTATTGATAGAAATGTAGCATCTCTGGGAATAACATCTTGATGTTCCAGTAAATCGTCAACAGTTTCTTCATATTTAAAACTGATCTTACAGCTGATGTTGCCAACTATCTCGATTTGCTCGACAACCGGTGAAGCACATTTAGATCCCTCGGTATCATACCTTAGAAATTCAGTGAATGAAAATCGTTTTCTAGCCTCTTTACTGGATCCATCAATTGTTTCATTTGTATCGTCTAATACACTGTCAATGTTCTCTTCTGTAACTTTACTTAGATTAGTGTCATTCTCCTGTAGATTGCTGAACTGGATTAGACTATGGATGGATGTGGATTCTTTAGATTCTGCCAGTCGGTAATCAGATATGTTTCTGAATGGAAACTCAGTGGAGGAATAAAGAACTGACTCAACCGTTCCTGAAATAAGGAATGAATATACAGTTGACTTTCGATAACGTATTTTTTATTGCATTGCCTACATAAATAAAAGTTAATTCATGACATAATGATAAGTTCTAAAATAATGACAGTGATGAGTGAAAACGATCAACGTATTTGTCAAATATGCCATGCCAACAACGTAATGTCAAACTACTGATAACTGAATGTGACAACAACTCTGAACTAGTTGACTCAATGTTTTCTAGCTAGAGCCAGACCAAGCAAACTGGTTTGTAAACAGCAAAGGTTCACTGTATACCAGTACATCAAGAAAAACTGGTTTGTAAACAGCAATGGTGAAATCGTACTTTGGAAAATGTTGGGTTATTTTATAAAGCAAGGGATTAGGATTATTGGACAGATGAGCTCCTGCTATGTTTGTCATCCAACAATATCCATGCTCTAAAAATGCACCACATGCGTCTTGGTCCTATTGTGTACGCGTATGATTTTTATGCAATGTGGTTGTGCGAAAATGCAGTCTCCTTACTAGAATGAAATTTATGTAAATAATTTATGATTAACTTAACCCTTTACTCCATAGGATATTTTTAGATTATGACACCATTTTCTATTTTTAGATTATATTGAAAACAATCCAGAAATTTTAGTAAAGTTGTGAATATTTTGGAAATATTATGGAAAATTGAGCAAATGCTTCATTTTCTATAATATTTTCAAATACGTTGTATTTCAAAGGCGTCAAAAGGCGTTATTATCGGGTATAGGGTTAAAAGCGCCACCCAATTTTCCACAGATTTCCAGAAGATGATGTGCTGATTTTTTTCTTCAAATTGTGCCATTTCTCTAGGAAAACAAATAAGATTTGATATTTTAAGCATCGAAAGATGGTACCAAATGTGTCGTTTGCTTCAGACGTGATTTTAATGAATTATTGTTGCGATGATTTCTCTTGAAAAGAGTTACTCTTGAGATGAATAATGTTGACATTCCAAGATCGATTTCCGGATCAAGAGACAATTGTGGTGAGACAATGCTCTAATTGCAGAACAAACACTGGAGGTCGCGCCAGAATCCCCATAGGGCTAATTAGTTGAACATTCAAGCAAACATTAACGATTACCAGGCGCTTGTTTAACCCTTAATCACAACTGCAGCAGACGACAATTTTTGCCACATCTTTCCTAATTTTTGAAAAAAATAAGGTATGGTATTTCATGTGAATCGTCTGCCGATTCACATGAAATATCATGCCTTATTTGTTATTTTTGAAAAAAGGAGCCAAATTTGAAATTGTCGTCTGCAGCAAACTATAGATGGCGCTTTATGGGTTAAATGATTTCGACATGACAATCTGTGTCATTTATATGAGCACTGCATGGATCCATAGGAGCAACATTTTCAGCGTAAAATTGGCATTATTTTTCATCTATGAGTTAAAAAACAATTTTTGGGGTGCGCAAAAGAACCGTGTCATTAAGACACCATCCTTTTGAGCACCCAGTACAAATGTTTGGGTTGAGAAATAAGTACAAAAAATCAGTTATGCTCTTTTATCTGGAGACATGGAGCAGTTGACATTGGGCGTAACTGGTCTAAACTAAAAAGTACCACTCGTGGAATCAGGGTTAACGCATTTATGTCTTAGACCCCGAAAATGAGACACTAGTAGATATAAACGTTTATATCTACTGACACTTGCAACAAAGCTAATACCCAGGTGACACGCAGCAATATGAGACGACTCATTTGGGTCTACCCTTTTTACGATATTTCAGATAAAAAAAACATTTTGCAATGGTGGCGTGAAATAAACATGTGTGTGGACCTCATTTGTTAATGGAGTTATGTCCTCAATATACAATACCCATTTCCCCAACTAAGAGAGGCTTTAGAGCGATTCTCCTCATGCTTATATGCTCCTTTTGCGGGCGGCATCATCGGTTTCACAGTAAGTGAATAGCAAACCGGTTTGTACAGTCACCCATATACCATCAAAATCATGTATAAAATATTAGATTTTAATCACTTTCTAGAAATAGCAAGTGATTGTACTTGCTAAAGGTGTTGGATAATTTGCTTACTCACTGATAGGAATTCAAAAAACAAAAAATAAAATAACCCATTTAACAACGTTACTTGCATAAAACCTGTGTAAAACGGTCGCTCAAAAAAAAACAACAAAAAAAACAGTCTTAACACATTCGATGGCGCGCAATCGCAAATCCCCACGCTCTCGAAGATATCTAATGGTATTCGATCCTTTGACACTATCCCAAGTCCACCAGTTTGATCGTAGGGTAAAAATTTTCAGTGTATCCTGGTTTACTGCTCATCCCCTTTAATTTGATATGCCACATGACCATGTTCATAAAATTAAATTTTTGACCCCCAGCACCCCAAGTCCCTAACCCTGGGGCATGCATGACCCAGGGGACAGAATGAAAATCCCGTCTTATATGTTTTATATCTTTCATTTGTGAGAAGACACACAAAGTTTAGATTAAAAATCTTTGAAATTGACTTTGTAATTGAGATTTAATGATATTTGACCTTTTGGCCCCTCCCCAAGGCCCGAGGAGGCGGGGACTCAAAAAATTGTGCCGTTGTATGTGCCATTCATGTAAGTAACTCACACAACAAAACTGGTTGAGTTTGGGGGAAAAGTTTTTGGACCCCCCCCCACCCCCACGGTACCCCCAAGTCCCACCCCTGGGGCATGACCCAGGCGACGGAATGAAAATCCCATCTGATATGTTTTATATCTTTCAACTGTGAGAAGACACACAAAGTTTGGTTTAAAAATCTTTGAATGAGATTTAATGACATTTGACCTTTTGGCCCCTCCCCAGGGCCCCAAAAAAATTGTGCCGTTGCATGTGCCATTGACCAAATCTGGTTGAATTTCGGGAAAAAATTGGACCACTCAACCCACCACGGTACCACCAAGTCCGACCCCTGGGGCATGACCCAGGCGACGGAATGAAAATCCCGTCTGATATGTTTTATATCTTTCATTTGTGAGAAGACACACAAAGTTTGGTTTAAAAAATTTTGAAATTGACTTCGTAACTGAAATGTTATGATATTTAATTATATTTGACCTTTTGGCCCCTCCCCAGGGCCCCAGGGGGCGGGGCCAAAAAAATGTGCCGTTGCACACCCTATTCATGTGAGCATCTCACACACCAAATTTGGTTGAATTTCGTCCAATGGTTTAGGAGGAGATAGCGTGACGGATGGACGGACGGACAGACGGACGGACCGACAGACGGACGGACAGACGGACGGAGGCGATTGCAGTATCCCCAACGCTTTTTAAAAAAAGCGTGGGGATAATAACAATTGGTAGCTTAATGAAGGTCGAAAGTATTGCAGAAGGAGCATTCTGCAATACTTTTGACCTGCATAAAGTGATAATTGGTCTTGAAAACCAATTTTGGTATTTTTGAGAGAGAAGGTTTTACTGTATGTCAAATATTCACTTTTTCTGTCGCTCTGAACCAACATTTAAGTAACCTTGCAAAAAGTGAACCCAGATTACCAAGCTATTATCATCAGAATCTACACTGATTCTCATCCCACTTGTGCAATGTTGCAATATGAGGTTGACTGAAATCCAGGCGTGAGGCCAGGGTAACCTGAAGATTATAGACTTTTTTTTGAGAAAATTTAGTGCTTAAATTGATCCCTTATTTTATCCATTTTGATTGTCCTTTTAACTCAGTTGTTATTTTTGAAAGTTTGGAAGAGTAACTGAAAATTGGGAACCCTGCGTTTTTAGTTTCGAAAGTTACTAAGCCTAATAGGCGCGTTGCTGAATTTCATATGAGGCTTACTTTTTGAGAAAACTTACCTCATCGTCATAAAGAATGAAACCGATCTCAAATCAAAACTAAATGCCTCTACTTTAATTTTGATTGGGTCGTACGTTCGAAAATTGGTAGCGTCCTATATAAAAAGGGGGAGATAACTCTATCCTTGCAAAAAAGGGAATTGTGAAGTACGAATTTCGAATCGATTTTTTGCAGTGTTAAAACATTATTTTTTTCGTAAATTATTTTATTTTCTAAAATGAATTTAACTTTTATTTATTTTTAAATCAAATTTGGCTCATTTTCTTCATTTGCAGATATAGCTAATGAGGGATAACTCTTACTATCCTATAAAATAGAACATTTCCCTCAATATCGTTTCTGATAATACCGTTATGTTTGGTAAAAATGCGTAAAACTTGATCAATTCGATGAAACATATGAATTTGCTATTCAAAAACATGATTACCAGCATTCTGACATGATCGACGGCTCAGAAAATCGCTTGCAAAGTTGCTACCCCCGTGTGAAAAATACTCTGTTTTCGTGCATTTCACCAATACACTTGATATACTATTAGGCGCAGTCTCTGAATGCTTTTGAGAGAATTTATCTCATCGTCCTAAAGGATGAAACTAGTCTTCAATTGAAGATAAATGTCTGCACTTTAATTTTTTGGGGGTCGCACACTCAGAAATTGGTAGCGCCATATTGAAAAAAGGGGAGATAACTTTATACTCGCAGAAAAAAGAATCACGAAATACGAATTTTAAAAGTATCAAGTATGGACTTATTTCTGAAGACAAAGGGTCTGACACATTTCTTCAAGGTAATTTGGTATGCAAAATCCGAAAACCAATGTTTGCAAGCTGAGAAATGGCGTCTTATTGAGCTTATTTGCATGTTTTCGAGATGGCCGCCAAAATCATACAGAATCTTACATTGTTGTTGATTCATTGTTTAATGTACCTCTGGAATATTTGTGGGGGTTCTCTGTTGGTCTTTGTTTTATTATGCATCTATTTGTGTTCTTTCTATTTTTGTTAACACCTTGACGAGGAAGAGAATGATAGTTGCTTTGCTTTAATTGCCTTCCTGGTGTCTTGTGACTGTAAGTGTTCTGTTCCTCTTTCTCACGATGCCGTGGGTTGATATGCAGTAGTGATTGTGTTTTTCCCTGTTTATACTCACTTTGTTTTTGCGTATCTAGTGTCCAGCTATTGTAATGAATGTTTCATTCATAGCACTATTTTGGACAAAGTTCAAGCTTTTAAAGTGATAAACGAGAAATGAGTTTTGAGAATCAACAAGTAGCTTTGATTTAACTGTCGTCATAATGTCCATTCTTCCTAGCAATACCCACAAAATGTGTTACACTATCTATATATCAAAAGTAAAAGCATTTCAATTCCTTAGTACCCAATGGTCGAATTAGACCAGCCTTGCGTCCTCAGGACAACTTCTCATGGGCGTCAAATTGTTTTGTGGGACCGCCTTCAATAGGTAAAAGTATTGCCCTCAAAATAACCCCATTTGAACTATGTGAAATTGTGTGGTTTCCATGGCAACAAACAATGCGCTTCAAAACAGTTGGGTATGTCCCTACAAATTACTTATATCTCAGCAGAAACTCATCTAAAGTACTAACTCGATAAAAAACAAAAGTAAGACATAGCAGCTTCATTCAGCGGTAAAGTTTGCTAGTGAGCAAATTTGCATATTCATGAAAATTAATGAATACATTAGGAAATCATAAAAAAATAAAAAGGTGTACCCACAAAGATTCTTACAACTCAGCTGCGAATTATTTTAGGCAACCACTCTTACTTGGTACCAAATAATGCCAAATCACTGCACTTTTACCAAATTGTCCATTTAACAAATTTTCTAACATTCTCACTCATAAATATTAATCAAAATATAAGAAATAAGAGAATATTTTGGAAAAATTAAAGGGGTGTACTTACAAAATTACGCATATGTCAGTTGCTAGTTATCATATTCTCAAAAAGCCTAGAACTAAATTTTGTCATTCTGTGTTCTTCTTTCTTTTTAATGTTTTCTTATACATTCGTGAGACAAGCAAATGAGATCATTTGTATATTCATCATAGGTCTCAACATTTATTTGGTACCATGGTTGGTAGTCCAGGATATATGGCAGCTGAGATATAGGTTATTTTGTAGGTCAAACCACTTTAGTTTTCTACTATTTTTGACTTATTCTTTTTATGTGTTCATTAATATTCGTGAATATAAAAATTAGATATTTCGAATACCTATAGTCATAGGGTCAAATACCTGTATCTCAACTATTATTTGGTACCAAGTTTTATAGTCTAGGATAGTAAGCAGCTGGTGTAGAGGTAATTTGGAAGAGACACCACCTTAATTAATCTACCAATTTTGTCTCATTTCTTATGTTTAAATTAATATTTATGGGTATTCAAATTAGATCATTTGTATATTTAATCATTTTCATCAAATGAAAATGTCTCAACTTTTATTAAGTACCTAGTTTTGAAGTTAATCATAGTTAGCGGCTGACTTAGTGGTTATTTTGAACGTAAATCACCTAATTTTTCTACAAATTTCCTCTTATGTCTTAAGCATTCATTAATATTCATGAATATATTCAAATTAGATAATTTGTAAATTTAATAATTTTTGTCAAAATGCAATGTCTCTACTTGAATTTGGTACTAAGTTTTGCAGTCTACGATAGTTGGCAGTAGAAATATAGGTAATTTTGTAGCTATACCCCCTTATTTTTTCTATCTATTTTATCTTTTTTCTTATGCTTTCATTCATATTCATGAATATTTAAATTATAAAATTCGTATATTTTATCATTTTGACCAAATGGCTATGTCTCAGCTTTTATTTGATAGCAAGTTTTGTAAGATAGGATAATTTTCAGCTAGCGTCATGTTAATTTTGTAGGTATACCACCTTATTTTTTTTAACCAATTTTGTCTTGTTTCCTATTTTTACATTAATATTCATGAATATTTAAATTAAATAATTCGTACATTTAATCATTTTAGTGAAATGATTATGACTCAACTGTTATTGGGTACCAATTTTTATAGTCTAGGATAGTTTTCAGCTGGAGTACATGTAATTTTGTAGGTATACCCCCTTAATATTTCTACCAATTTAGTCTTATTTCTTATAATACATTATTATTCATGAATATTTAAATTAGATAATTCGCATATTTAATAATTTTGGTTAAATGGCAAAGTCTCAACTTTTATTTGGTACCAAATTTTATAGTCTAGTCTAATAAAGAGCAGACATATAGGACATTTTGTAGGTATACCACCTTCATTTTTCTACCAATTTTCCCTTGATTATACTTTTTACATTAATATTCATAAATATTCAAATTAGATTCTTCGTATACTTTAATCATTTCGGTCAAAATACAATGCCTCAGCTTTAATTTGGTAGCAAGATTTGTAGTCTACGATAGTTAGCAGTAAATATATAGGTAATTTTGAAAGTATACCACCTTAATTTTTTTACCAATTTTTTTTTTCTCTTATGCTTTAATTAATATTCATGAATATTTAAATTAGATAATTCGTATATTTCATCATTTAAATCAAATGGCTATGTCTCATCTTTTATTTGGTACCAGGTTTTGTAAGATAGGATAGTTAGCAGCTAGCGTACTGGTAATTTTTAAAGTATACTACCTTTATTTTTCTACAAATTTTGTTTTATGTCTTATGTTTACATTAATATTCTTGAATATTTAAATTAGATAATTCGCATATTTAATCATTTTAGTCAAATGGCAATGTCTCAACTTTTATTTGGTACCAACTTTTGAAGTCTAGGCTAGTACGCAGCAGACATATAGGACATTTTGTAGGTATACCCCCTTTAATTTTTCTACCAACTTTTTTCTTATTTCTTACGTTTACATTAATATTCATGAATATTTAAATGAGATAATTCGTATATTTAATCATTTTAGTCAAATGGCTTTGTCTCAACTTTTATTGGGTACCAAATCTTGTAGGATAAGATATTTAGCAGCTGGTGTAGTGGTAATTTTGTAGATATACCCCTTACTTTTTCGGCCAATTTTCTCTCATTTCGTATGTTTTTGTTAATATTCATGAGTATGCAAATCAGATAATTCGTATATCTATTCAGTTGGTCATTTTGCTAATGTCTCGACTTTAATTTGGTACCACGATTCTTAGTCTGGAATGATAAACAGCGACGACGACATATAGGTAATTTTGTAGGTGACACCCCTTAATTTATTCTACAATTTTTCTCATTACTTACGTTTTCATTAATATTCTTGAATATGCAAATTAGATAATATTAATATCTAATAAGAGCGTCATATTGCTGTTTCTGAAATTCTATTTTATCTATCTAAGAAAGAAAGACTAGACATTTCAAACAGATATACTTTTGTTTGAGTAATAGTAAAAAAAAGCAGAGAAGCAATATTTCAAGGAGGTACTTAACGACACTCATCTATGCTGGTTTTACATTATTTCTAGTACCAGAGTTACTTCCCCATTTTATAAATGACGATACTCGATTTTAACGTACAATCCTCACAAATTGATAGTACAGTTATATTTATCTTTAATTGAGCCATGTATCATCATTTAGAACGCTAATGTAAGTTTTCTCCAAAAGTAAATCAGCGAATCTCCTATGCTCGTATCAAGCGTATTGGAAAAATGCATTAAAACGCTGTTTTTTCCACACAGGGGTGGCAACTAAGGAAGCAAATTTCTGAGCCGTCAGGATGCGGCAAATCATTTTTTTTTAAAGCGAAAAGACAATTGTTTTAGAAATTATGAAGTTTTGCGGGTTCTGATTAAATATAACGGTATTACAAGGAATAATATAGAAGAAAATATTAAATTTTATAGGGTAGTAGGAGTTATCCCCCAAAAAAAACTATGTTTAAATTTATAAAAATCAATAAAACTCATACAAATATAAATGACAGTAAACTTACTTTTAAAAAATAAAATAGTTTGCAAAAAAGAACGTCTTTTTGTCAATACAAAATCAGTTTAAAAACCGTACTTTACGTTTCCGTTTTTTGCAAACATTGAGTTATCTCCCCATTTTCTAATATGATGCTACCAATTTTTGAGCGTGCGACCCAATCAGAAATAAAGTAGAGTCATTCATCTTGAATTTAAGACCGGTTTCATCCTTTATGACGATGAGGTAAGTTTTTTCGAAAATTTGAATTTCAGCAACGCGCCTATAAGCCCTATTACCAAAAGTGCAATTGCGTTAACTCTCTGCCTTCTAGTATCGTATGCTGATTAATTTATGCAAACAGTTTGGATCCATATCAGGCCCGACGATATGCTGACAAAATATTGAGCCTAATCTGGAAACAACCTGTTTGACACTCCAATCGTTTTCCTGAAATTATATTTTTAAAACGTTGATTTTGAGAAAAATCAGCAGACAACAAAAAGCATGCAAAATTACCCAATATGCATTTAGAGTTAACAACATCGTTACATCGCTCGAACTTTTCTGTCAGCTTTTAACAAATTAATCTGTCCCAAACATCATGTTTGTAACTTTTCATTAGAAATGCAACAAGATAAAACACGTGTTAATGCATTTTCTGCAGAATAATAGACGAAACTGATTCGATCTAGCCTGTTTCTACACGATAACGTGAGTCAGACGTGATCAGTTCAATTTGTCAAATTTCGTCTAAATTTCACCAGGCAGCTGAAAATCAATAGACTTTATTGCCTTAAACTGTCGCCTTCTGTTGAGAAAAGCTTATGAAAACAAGTCAATTGTACTTCTAAAAGTTTCTCTCTGATCTTATCAAAGCGTTTGATAAAATGAAATCACTTTTTATGGCATAGACTTAAAGTCTGGCAAAGCGCTGTGCTTGACAGAATCGGAAACTTGACTTGGGTTATCTGATAGACTTGACGTTCCAAATGTTAAAGTTAAAAATTCTTATTGTGGTTTTGCATCGAGACTGAGTGACAGTTTGTAAAATTATAAATGATTTGCATAATATATTAATCATAGACTGATAAAAAATCGCTGAGGGGGGGGGGGGGAGGTCCTGACAACTGTTTATTTTATTTGTTTAGTCATCAACGATCGGCGGAGACTCAATCGTGTCTGAGCCTTCGCACAGAACAACAAAGGCCCCGCTGATCACTCCAGTGCAAATAGCAGAAGGCAAGGCCCAGACCAAAATACTAGTCTGTCCAGTAGCTTTTTCAGTAGCATATCTGCACTCAAATTTCCGCAGACACTCATCACCTATTACTGTAATCTGTATTAGAAAGTTTTCCATGAATGTGCTATTTCAAGCTTTAAAGATGTATTTGAACTGTTTAATGCATCCATGCACCCTTATAAAACATGTGCAATTTGTAAATAATGTTTTGATGTATACAGTTTTGTTATAGAGGGCCACTTGGTAGAATGGCTATTTCAGCTAAAAGTGTACACCTCTTTAAATATTGTATAAATAAATAAAAAAATAAATATTTCAATTGCTTCTCCACATGACATAGTAACTATTTGAACAAGGTTGTGTGTGGAAAGCGGCAATGAGATTGTTGCACTATGGGTACACCAATTTGGTCTCATGCCGGTTGTGTCATGTGAACGGAAAAGGGTCAAATAATTGGAAGATCATGCACGGACCTTTCAGCACCAATTCTGACAGCTTATGACATATTTCTAAATGTTTGAACAATTAAAATTGACGATTTAAATGAACCATCAAACATGATTTTGTCCAATCAATGTTCCACGCCAGTGGCGGATCAAGAGAGGGTTCACGGGGTTCCCTTGAACCCCCTCCCCGCCCCGCCCGTTTTTAAATATCCTATGAAAATGAAATAATTTGGTCTCAGTGAGACCAAATTATTTAATTTTCATGGGATATTTAAGAAAATTGAGATAAAATCAGCAAAGCGAACCCCACACCTATATACATATGAACCACCTTTCAGGAAATCCTGGATCCGCCCCTGCACGTCACATAAAATAACCATACCTGTTGGGGATAAACTAGGTGTCGTCCGTGGCGATGGTAGCCATGGGTTGGTCTTTATCCGCGTTCTTGTCCTTGGTATGGTGTTGGGCGTACACAGAGGAGTTCCAAATGGCGTCTGCGCGGGATTAGCACAAAACAACGTCGCTCCAGCACTGCTGACGACAGAATGAGCACAAGCTTCGCAGTTGCAAATATTTTCAACGTCTATTGTTAAGTTTGGGAGTGGGTACGTCTGTGAATAATAACAACAATGTTCTTGGTACGCAGAATAATCGCTGTTGCTTCTCATATAGCTCAACCCATTTTCGTATACGTCACTTCCGGTGTCATATGTCGCATCTACGGTCCTGTCAAGTGCCACATTTTCGTAACTGATCTTTGAATAATTGAAATTTTTGTCAAGAGGAAAGTTTTTGTCCAGTGATGTCTCAGAATACTTCGACTTCTTTTTCTTCTTTGTTCGAATTCTCGGAAAGAAGCGAAATTCAAAATGTCGGAATTTCATATCTTTAGTGTCTGTCGATTACAATCCATCTGTCTGTAACCTGAAAAACAATTGAAAAATATTTTAATGAAAAAAAAACGCACAAGAAAAAATCATTTTCATTGAACAAAAAAGTTGCCCTTGATATATGATACTCATCGTTTCACCAGCAAACGGCGGCGTCATGATTTTCAGTACTTTCCGTCAGTCCGCGATAAGAAAATAACATCTGTTGAGTAAATGAATTTTATTTTTCTGACGTTCATGAAACTGATTCAAAACTTTGTGGATGCCAATTAGAGCCATTTCGTGATTATGGTACGTTTACTTGTGCGTCAGCGTAATCCCGGCAGTCTCGGTGTGGTCGCACACAACTAAGCCCTTCAAATTGTATATCTTCAGGTCACTGTTTAACCCTTTATGTCTAATGGAATTCCCCACCCTTATCAATTGGGCGAATCCATTTCGAATTTAAGGGTTGTTGGGTGGTAAGTTTCCATTCAAATTTAAAAACCGTTACATTCTGTACACAAACAGTGAGTAACCTGATCAGACGACGCATTCTGCGGCGTCCGATCTGGTTCTGCACTGTTTGCTGATGTTCCATAAACAGGACGCTAGGCTCTAATGGGTTAAACTGCTCAACTATCCAAATTGAAGGGCTTGGTTATCTAGACATATGACCAAACCTTATTTGCTATTCAGTGAAGAACTATATATTCAAGTTTATTATGTTTAAGTCATTTTTAAACTGCTCAGTTATATATATAGCGTCTCACAGAATAGCAAATGAATTTGTAAAACTACATGTAAGTAAGGTTTGGTCATACGAATGTCTAGATAAACAAAAATGTTCAGCGTAAAATTGTGAATATTTTCTTATCAATCTTTTGAGTACCGAAAACATATGTAAAAAAAGTAGTTTTTGATCTAGAGTCCTGGTTGCTGCCAATATACGATTTTGAACGTTGAAAAGCAAAAAGATATACGTTTTAATGTAGAATCCCAGACATTAAAGGAAATGTGATCAACATGATCTCTCATAAATATAAGTTCTAGTTTATGGATACATTTTAAATAGTAAAAAATGCATACAAATTATTTATATATCCTGTCGTATGAACGTGCATGCGTGTTTGAATAATGACTACGTACTCGCGATGATTATCATTCTCAAGGGCTAGTCCAAATATCGCGCATTAAAACACTCCCCTTATAGCTGATTCACAGAAGAATCCAAGCATTTAATATACTCCTTTATTTCCTAATACTATATCTCCAACTGCTGTTAACATGGGTAATGATATCGTTTGGTACCCATTACTCTACGCGGGAATCCTGCAAGTGTTATTCCTGGCAATCGGAGAATTCCTTCACATCACTGCCTGTGGTTGGATCAATATCATATATAATTGAACCCCGACGTCTCTCTTCAATACATTCGCATGCCTTCAGGAAATTAACCATTTCTGTGGAATATTGCATCGCCGAACTTCACAATGCAAATGCACTTTTCTACTAACTTATTCAGTGTAAACCCAGAACGCGTAAACGTCTGCTTTTTTTTTAAATGGTGCAAATTACAACTGCGGCAGACGACAAATTTTGTGTTAGAATCCGGCTTGTCTCATTTCAGAAAAAAATATGATTGACATCACGTGGATCGTCTTAAGCAGACGATTCACTTGAAATATGAAGCCACATTATGATTTCTAAAGCAGGGTGCCGTCTGCTGCAAGTGTTATTGTGTCACTTTACCCTTTGTATACTAATGGTTCTTTATTCTGGTTTTTGCTAAATAAAACTTGGAACAGTTCGTTGTACATATCTATGGGCGTCAGGTTATAAACTTGAATTCTTCTATCTGAAGATCTTTTTTAACATTTACAAACAGCGTAGATCCAGGTGAAATGCAACATGATGCTGCATTTCATCTGGACCTTCGCTGTTTGCTAAAGTACGCGTTTAAAGGTTTCTCGAAAGGGTTAACAATATTAATGTACTTTTCGATTTAATTATGCATAGTGTAAACCCCGATCGCACAACGTTCTGCTTATAAATTACAACTGCTGCAGACGACACATTTAACATGTTTAAAGAGATAAGGTTTATTTAGCAGCCGACGGTTTTTGCCGTCTGTGTGTGTGTGGGGGGGGGGAGGGGAGGGCGGCTATTGAAAGATCGCCAAAGATGTTCTCGAATAAATACTGCAGTGTAAACCTATATGTAGCACCCGTTAGTGCCTACACGCCCGTTAGTGTCTACGTCGATACTAACGGTTGCAGTGTCAACCGTAAGTGTCTACATGGCCATGTTTACACTAAGCGGCGATAATGTACAGTATCAACCGTTATTGTCAACATTTAATGAAAAAGCAAAAATTATGAAATATGACCATAAAACTTTCTCAACCATGACAAAACAAACCATTTTGAGTTCTCACCGAGCGAAGACTCGGGACATTCTGGACATCCACCAAGTCTGATCAGCGTCTTGGGTGGCCGCATAAATAAGCGTTGATTATGCACATATTACCGACACGTGCGCCGCTTATATAGTGTCTACGTCGACATGCAACCGTTATTGTAAACGCGTCAACATTAACGGTTGCGACTGCTACCGTTAGTGTCGACGTAGACACTAACGGGCGTGTAGACACTAGCGGGTGTTACAGAGCGCATGTCTGATTATCAGTTGGGCCGTATCACGCGAAAACATTTTGTCTTCGGAATTCAATTAAAAGTCTCAAAATTTTAAAACTGAAAAGTTGATATTTCAGAAACCTGTAGAGAACCTACAAAAGTCTACAATAGCAGAGCCGGTTTGGTCGAGTGAAATAAAAAACCTTTTGATTTTATCACCTTGTCAGGGCTTGTGTGCACCTTTATTTCGCACGTACACTCACTAGCATTCAGTTTTGAACAATATTAGTTTGGTTTAAACAATATTTTATTCAGATAAAGTGCATGATATACATAAATAAAATGTTAAGATAGTAGGATCTGACAGTAAGCCGGTGGCTTATTTAGATCATCTCCTAGACATGTTATAAAATCTGCATTTTATATGATGGTTTTGGACAAGTTTAAACACACAAGTATAATAACGAGAGAGAGAGAGAGAGAGAGAGAGAGAGAGAGAGAGAGAGAGAGAGAGAGAGATTATTATTATCATTATTATTATTATTATTATTATTATTGAAAACATACATAGCATGTATCTGGTATACTGAGAAATAGCTCGGATCAGACTGCGCGTTTGTTATAACTTCATATTTTAATTAAGCTTTGAACCGTTTACAGCATATTTTTATGAAGCCAAATAATAATTTCGAATACCTTTGCGCACACACATACACACAGGCCCACTTCGAATCGAACTAAAGTTCCTACTATATTTCTTACGTAATAGTTGCGCGCGCACGTTTACATCCGGAATTTTAGTTGGTTGCCAAGCAAACAAAGTGAATAGCCTTGCGTGCCCTATTATCGTTTTCAAAAGAAAAAATCAGAAATATGATCAGAGGGTCAAACAGATTGGAACCAGAGTTTGTCGGGCCTGATCTGGGTCCTAACTGTTTGCAACATTTATCAGCAGATAAAGAGTTCCTTACCTGCAAATAGAAAATATATAAAATCCTTATTGTATTCTCAACATACAGTAGATGTTGCTCCAAGTCAAAGCACGATTCATGTGTAAAACACAGTAGCGAATTGAAGAACACGCAAAAAAGTCCCCCCAAAAGACGTCTAATACTAATCAGTAACTCAATCGCCCCTAATCGATGATAATATGCATTGAGTAATTATCCGCTAGGTGGCTCTATTTTAAGGCAATCAAGCGTTTTTAATTAAGTTGGTTTGTTTGCAGTTCTTGTGGTAAACAAACAACTCATTACCAGTCTCATAGAGTGTTTGAGCTATTGTGTTCGCAAATCATGAATGCGTAGGCCTGGTAGTGGTATAATGGATTTATTTTACTACAGAAAATACAAAGGAAGAGTGCGTCAAAATATATAGTACGTCAGAGTCGAGTAAAACGACATGTACGAAACGATGTGCATTAAATGAACGCGCATTGTCTTTATCCTTTCCCTTGTTGCCGCTCAAATAATTCCATTCCCACTATGTTTTGTTTGTGATGATTTTTACGCCCAGACAACAATTTTTCAGTCATGTCGGGACAGGTCTTCCTGGGTTGAACTAAAAAAATATATATATATAAAAATATTTTTTTTGGTAGATATCTATATACTAATCAGCGGATAAAGTGTCTTGCTCAAGGACACACCACAGTGACTCCGTCGGTGTTGAGTCTCGAATTAGCAACCCTTCGATCACCAGTCTAAACGGCGCTCTACCAACTGAGCCACTGCAAACTCCCGACGTGACTGAAAAAATGTTGACTGCGACGTAAAGCATCAACACAACAAACTGGCAAAAGGTATATAAAAAGCGGGCGACACTGAATACTAGCCTGGTAAACATGCGCATTTTACTCTAAAGATGGGCTTCGTTTACCGCTGGTTATTGCATGTTAGACTAAAAAAATACGTTTTTTTTCCTGGGGAAGATTTTAAGCGCACAGAGATTGCCGTATTTATTCTTCAGCCGGGCAGTAATCAAGAGTTAAATCCCTACAAACAGAATCTCATTGAACCAATAACCAATTAATTGCCTCTTGGGCCTTCCATTATCCAATATAAGAATCTAATTTAGCTTTATATGTCTACAGTTGCCCAGATCGTTCAGGTTTTGATTACCGTATTCGTCCTGATCCTCAGTGTACAATTATTTCACCGTCGCTACGCTTAAAATATGCTTACATGCGCGGATCCAAATTGTTTTGTCAGAGGGGGTCCAACTTTGACAACGTTTTTTTGGTGCTCCCCCCCCCCTTTTTTAGCTGATGAGATGATACATGTACCATTATAAGCGGGCAATCTTCGGCAGCCAGCGAAACGGTTCACAGTCAATCCGAACTAAACCCTCCTTAAAAAGTTTCAAAACGTCTTTGAAAGCACAATTTCAAACATAATTGTTTACACAGGAGGTCGGTAAAGTTAGCACTAATTTTGCTGCAGCAAAAAACGGTAAAGTTGGCAGCAATTTTTCTGCAGCAAAAAACGGTCAAGTTAGCAGCAACAGTAAAAAACGGTAATGTTGGCAGCAATTTTACTGCAGCAAAAAACGGTCAAGTTAGCAGCAATTTTATGGCAGAAAAAGCGGTCAAGTTAGCACAAAATTTGCTGCAGCGAAAAACGGTAAAGTTGGCAGCAGTTTTACGGCAGAGAAAAACGGTCAAGTTAGCACAAAATTTTCTGCTAGCAAAAACATTTCTGCTAGCAAAAAAATTGCTGCTGGCACAAAATTTGCTGTTGGCACAAAAAATTGTTAGCACAAAATTTACTGCTGGCACAAAACTTTCTGCTAGCACAAAATTTCTGCTGCAAAAAAATTGCTGCTGGCACAAAAATTTCTGCTAGCACAAAATTTGCTGCTGGCACAAAAATTTCTGCTAGCAAAAAATTGCTGCCATCAAAAAATTGCTGCTGGCACAAAAAATCCTGCTAGCACAAAATTTGCTGCTGGCACAAAAATTTCTGCTAGCACAAAATTTGCTGCTAGCACAAAAATTTCTGCTAGCAAAAAATTTGCTGCTGGCACAAAATTAGCTGCTGGCACAAAAATTTCTGCTAGCACAAAATTTGCTGCTTGCACAAAAAATTCTGCTAGCACAAAAATTTCTGCTAGCAAAAAAATTGCTGCTGGCAATAAAATTTCTGCTAGCACAAAATTTGCTGCTGGCACAAAAATTTCTGCTAGCAAAAAAAACTGCTGCCAGCACAAAATTTGCTCTTGCAATTTTTTTTGCACATTTGCTGCTAGCACAAAATTCCTGCTAGCACAAAATTTGCTGCTAGCAGTAAATTTGCTGCTGGCACACAAATTCCTGCCAGCACAAAAGTTTGCTTCCAGCACTAAAATTCCTGCTGGCACAAAAATTGCTGCATGCACAAATGGGCAGTGACATGAGATTTCCAACAATGTCTTATGTGCGACCAGCAAAGGCTCAGACCAGCCTGCGCATACGCGCAGATTGATCAGAGCCTTTGCTTGTCGCTTAATTATTATATTAGTGTTAAGCTACTGATCGAACTTAATTTGGTGTTTCTAAGCTTAACAGGAGGCTGCACAGGTTCGTCTGAGTCTACACTTGTCAAGATGGCACATTGGTGGAAATCACATGTCACGGTTCAAATATTCCTGAATACAGGGCCGCGTAGGCAGTCGGTAACGTGTCTGGCTACAGATACGTGTCTGACTGCAGATCCTGATGTCCCGAGTTTGATCGCAGCCCGGTCTCATACTTTCATGGAGATTGATCGTGAAATAATTTCTACCGTCATATCACTACCTTCCGGGAAGTAGCTGTCAAGAATAAGCGAAAGTATGCGCACGAAGTACTGGTTTGATTTGATTCATTACGTCCCATCAACAATCTCTCAGTTATATAGGGACGGGTCTTCCTGGGTTGAACCAGTACTAAGCTAAGATAAATGCGTCTTGCTTAAGGGCACAATGCAATGCCACCGGTGAGGCTCGAACCCGCGGTCACTCGGTCTCGAGTCAAGCACTCTCGCTCCTATGACAAAGTACTGGTTAACCGCTTCTTCAAGCTTCCCCAGGAAAGATGTGATTACATGTAGGTGAGCTGACCGTCTCGCAATGGTCAAAGTTGTTGACTTAGGGACGTAAAGCAGCAAAACAAACAAGCACAAATATTCCTGCTAGCACAAATTTGCTGCAAGCACAAAATTTGCTGCTGGCACAAAAATTCCTGCTAGCACAAAATTTTCTGGCTCAAAAATTCCTGCCAGCACAAAATTTGCTGCCAGCATTAAAATTTCTGCTGGCACAAAATTTGCTGCAGGCACAAATGAGCCGTGACTTGAATTTCCAACAATGTTGTATGTGCGACCAGCAAAGGCTCAGACCAGCCTGCGCATACGCGCAGACTTATCAGAGCCGTTGCTTGTCACTTTATTATTATATGAGTGTTAAGCTACTGATCGAACTTAATTTGGTGTTTTTAACCTTAACAGGAGGCTGCACAGGTTCGTCTGAGTCTACACTTGTCAAAATGCCACATTGTTGGAAATCACATGTCACAGTTCAAATATTCCTGAATACCAAGGCGCGTAGGCAGTCGGTAACGTGTCTGGCTACTGATGCGTGTCTGACTCCAGATCCTGGTGTCCCGAGTTTGATTGCAGCCCGGTCGCATTCTTTCATGGAGATTGATCGTGAAATGATTTCTACGGTCATTTCCCTCCCTCTAGCTGAAACCATCAAGAGAAGTAGCTGTCAGTTATAAGCGAAAGTATGCGCTCGAAGTACTGGTTTGATTTGATTCATCACGTCCCATCAACAATCTTTCAGTGATATAGGGACGGGTCTTCCTGGGTTGAACCGGTACTAAGCTAGGATAAATGCGTCTTGCTTAAGGGCAAAATGCAACGCCACCGGTGAGGCTCGAACCCGCGGCCACTCGGTCTCGAGTCAAGCACTCTCGCTCCCATGACAAAGTACTGGTTAACCGCTTCTACAAGCTTCCCCAGGAAAGATGTGATTAGGTGAACTGACCGTCTCGCCATGGCCAAAGTTGTTGACTTTGGGACGTAAAGCAGCAAAACAAACAAGCACAAATATTCCTGCTAGCACAAAAATTGCTGCCAGCACAAAATTTGCTGCTGGCACAAAAAATCCTGCTAGCACAAAATTTGCTGCCAGCACAAAATTTGCTGCTGGCACAAAAATTCCTGCTAGCACAAAAATTTCTGCTGGCACAAAAATTTCTGCTAGCACAAAATTTGCTGCCGGCACAAAAATTTCTGCTAGCAAAAAATTTGCTGCCAGCACAAAATTTGCTGCTGGCACAAAAATTCCTGCTAGCACAAAATTTGCTGCCAGTAATAAAATTTAAAATGTTAAAATGCCAACAATTTTTGGCATTTTAACATTTATTAGCATGATAAATACAACACCTGAGAGACTTAAAGCAAGCAACTTCTTTATTTGCCGGTATTTTAGTTTTTATGAGCAGTCGAAATTTCATGCTCAGTTTAGTTGAGCATGAAAAAAGTTTTAAACCTCTGCTTCTGCTTATACGACAACATACGTGCAAATGAGCTGCGAGGTTACTAAGCATTTGTTTTCGCTACATAGATCATGATTCCTCTAGTAACTTAATTTTCAAGTTTCCATCTACCGTATGGGGATGTGCAGCCCAATTTGTGTCTGTTCGATGTTTTTTTTTCTTTGAAGACATAGCTGTTATGAAGAAAACTTACATTACTCCACGTTTTTATCCTGAATTTATAGTGTAGAGTAACACCGGGAAGCAACCGTGGCGCTAACGGCATGTAACCGTGGCGCAACCTGCAGTTACCGGGGCATCACCGTAAACAGCCTGGGTTACGCCGGGGTATACCGGCATGAACCGTGGCTCCACCGTGCTGCACCGTAAGTGCTCCGTAGTGAACCGGGAATCAACCGGCGTCTTGCTTTCTCTAGGACCGGGGCTATACTGGGGTAACGTCGGCAAGGTGAGAACACAATTTATTTTTTTTATGAATGTGTCCCGGTACATCACGGTATACCGGCTGTCCTGCATCGGGATGTACTGTGGCTTCATCGGCACAGTGAGAACGAGGCTTTAGCACCGGTTCAACCACAGGAAGACCCGTCCCTACATAACTGAAAGCTTGTTGATGGGACGTAATGAATCAAATCAAACCGTGCGCATACTTTCGCTTAAAACTGACAGCTACTTCTATTTGTGCCTCCAGCAACTTTTGTACCAGCAATTATTTTAGTTCTTGCAGTAAATTTTGTGCTAGCAGGAATTTTTGTGCAAGCAGCAAATTTTGTGCTAGCAGCATTTTTTTGCTAGAAGAAATTTTTGTGCCTGCAGCAAATTTTGTGCTAGCAGAAATTTTTGTGCCAGCAGTAATTAATCAAATCAAACCAGTAATTTGAGCGCATACTTTTGCTTATAACTGACAACTACTATTTTGGGGGGAAGGAACTTGACCGTAGAGAGTATTTCATGATCAATCTCGATGAAAGTATGAGACGGGGCTGTGATCAAACTCGGGACACCAGGATCTGCAGTCAGACACGCATCTGTAGCCAGACACGTTACCGACTGCCTACGCGCCTTGGTATTCAGGAATATTTGAACCGTGACATGTGATTTCCAACAATGTGCCATTTTGACAAGTGTAGACTCATACGAACCTGTGCAGCCTCTTGTTAAGCTTAGAAACACCAAATTAAGTTCGATCAGTAGCTTTACATTAATATAATAATTAAGCGACAAGCAAAGGTTCTGATCAGTCTGCGCGTATGCGCAGGCTGGTCTGAGCCTTTGCTGGTCGCACATACTACATTGTTGGAAATCTCATGTCACGGCTCATTTGTGCCAGCATCAAGTTTTGTGCTAGCAGAAATTTTTGCGCCAGCAGCAAATTTTTTGCTGGCAGCAAATTATTTGCTAGCAAAATTTTTGTGCCAGCTGCAAATTTTGTGCCAGCAGCAAATTTTGTGCTAGCAGAATTTTTTGTGCCAGCAGCAAATTTTGTGCTAGCTGGAATTTTTGTGCCAGCAGCAAATTTTTTGCTGGCAGCAAATTTTTTGCTAGCAAATTTTTTCGTGCCAGCAGCAAATTTTGTGCTAGCAGCAATTTTTGTGCTAGCAGCAAATTTTGTGCTAGCAGCAATTTTTGTGTCAGCAGCAAATTTTTTGCTAGCAGAAATTTTTATGCTAGCAGAAAATTTTGTGCTAACTTGACCGTTCTTCTCTGCCGGAAAATTGCTGCCAACTTTACCGTTTTTCGCTGCAACAAATTTTGTGCCTACTTGACCGTTTTTTCTGCCTTAAAATTGCTGCCAACTTTATCGTTTTTGCTGCAGCAAAATTGCTGCTAACTTTACCGTTTTTGCTGCAGTAAAATTGCTGCCAACTTTACCGTTTTTTTTTTTGCTGTTGCTGCTATCTTGACCGTTTTTTGCTGCAGAAAAATTGCTGCCAACTTTACCTTTTTTTGCTGCAGCAAAATTAGTGCTAACTTTACCGACCTTTACACAGGACACTTTGTTTATACCGCGCATCAGTAACAGCTATCTGTTGACAAAATAATCCATGCAGATTACAGTAATAGGTGATGAGTTTCTACGGAAATTTGAGTGCAGATAAGCTACTGAAAAGCTACTCGACAGACTAGTTTTTTGGTCTGGGCCTTGCCTTCTGCTAATTGCACTTTTGAGTGATCAGCGGGGCCTTTGTTGTTCTGGGCGAAGGCTCAAACACGATTGAGTCTCCGCCGGTCGGACGGTATCAAATTCGATATTTGTGACATAAGTTCGGTGATTGTTGTGATTGGCTCGTTATTATTATAAATCAGATAATTTTCAATGAATGTGCTATTTCAAGTTTTAAAGATGTATTTGAACTGTTTCATGCATCCAGGCACCCTTTTTAAACATGTGCAGTTTGTAAATAATGTTTTTGATGTATATAGTTTTGTTATAGAGGGCCACTTGGTAGAATGGCTATTTCAGCTAAAAGTGTACACCTCTTTAAATATTGTATAAATAAATAAATAAATAAATAAATAAATAAATAAATAAATAAATAAATAAATAAATAAATAAATAAATAAATAAATAAATAAATAAATAAAAAAGCCATTTACATGATGGCCCAACATTGAATACTTGCTCAGTAGCTATCATGTGATTTTTCAGTGAATCCGAACCAGTATTGCTAGCCAACCCTATATTTTGGTGATTTTTCAAGGGGGGGGGGGGGTCCGGACCCCCTGTCCCCATCTGGGTCCGCGCATGGCTTAGGTATGTAATTATGACTATTTTCGAGAATAGCGCTAAAAGACATTTGCGACGTTAAAAATTCGCCACTAGGGCATGATTAACGAGAGAGTGATCTCGCCATTTCGCGAAGGTTTTATTTTCACGAAACTTCGCATATGAAAATAAAACCCTCGCGAAAATTTCCAAAATTACAGTACACTGCTATAGCAAGGTTCTCACTGCCGTGCGTCATGGAAAATCATGATGCATTTGCACAATAAACAAACCCTTAACACGCTAACACAAGCTAACCACATCAAAAACGTAACCCTGTTGTCTCTAGGTCTCCGATCGAGGTCACCTTGGATTGGTACAAAACATCTCGTCTTTATTGGGTTCAGTTTTTGTTTTATCTACATTGGGAAGTCATCAAATCCTAGAGTTTAGTAAATTTTTAATGCGCAGAGGTTTTATTGTGCCAGAAAAAGCACTGTACATTGATTTTGCAGCTAGAACGGGAATGTCATGCCTGTTAAATGAAATTGGACACAAGCAAACAACGAAAGCCAACATCAGTCTGCATTTGCACAGAACTGATCTGAGTCTACATTGTCAGTAAATACAATGTTCATTAAATGTGCCTACAAAAATAGTAGTTGGTCTAATCACATGGAGTCTTTTTCCTTTTTTTTTCGTCTTTTTGCACGGCATTATTGCATCAAGAGGTACAATAAAGCTGAATAGACCGCGTATGTTAGTATATGTCTGAGAGTACATTTTTCATTTTATTTATAAATAACTTACATCATCAAGAAAACCACATGGAATCACATGTCAATAGAAATGACATGCCAACAGAAACTAGCCAGACATACGTATTCCAAGTATGTTGACATGGTTTTTATATCAATAATAAGTGTTATGTCATAATTGAGACTAATTTATTTGTTCGAGAAATTCTCATTTTTACCGTTTTACCAATGAATTCCAATTCCAATTCCAATTCTTTATTCACTCTAGGTCAACATAGTCAAAAACAAGAGGTATAATACAGATAATTGCATGCATGAAAATACATCATGGCGGTCATATTGTTCAGTTATTAGATTCCATATATATAATGTCTAACCATAAATCCCTGTTATCTGGTGGAGTACAGCAGATTCTCTTTACTTTACATAGCTAATTTTCATAACCATACATATATATGATTCAAGACTGATCCAGCGCACACCGCTCTGGACCTTCTATGACTAGACCTTGGATGTGATGTCAGGCCAGGCCAAAATGTTAGCATACACTCTCATTCAGCACTGCACTTTCGCCCATGCATGTATCTCTCAGCTTATGCATGACATATCCAAGCATACAGAGATGGACCAGTGCATGAGGTTTTGATTAGTATCACATATATGACATTTGACTAAACATTAGTGCACTAAACATTTCAGTTTAGTCAAAGTATACTAAACATTCAGTTTAGCCAAAGTGTACTAAACATTAAGTTTAGTCAAAGCATGATAGACTTGTGCATTTTTTTTTCTGCAGCTCTACTCTTAAGGATACTAAAATCCTGCGAGCAAATGTCAACTTCTTTAATCAATCACATATCAGCATTTCATGTCAGGAAAATAACATATTGAACATTTTGGTTAAAGGACCCACGTTTTTATGAGACATGTATTGGCAACTCTCTCTTCAATTAACGGCCTCTGCATTTCCAGATAAAATTTGAAGAAAGGTACATGCACCGATATAAGCTACAGGTAAAGAGACACTTTCATTATTTATCTCGAGATACATTTCATTCGAATTCAAATCCGGCTACCTCTGAATTCAGCTGCTCGTTGAGCCATATTCGTATTAATACAGCTACTGGGTTTGAGTAGCTATATTCGAAGAACATACATTGCTACGAATACAGCTACTGCTTACTATGTAACGTATGCAAGCTATGGTTTATTGCTATGATGAAGGCAACAGCGTCCTATAGAATAGATGTTATGAGGTTAGGTTAGAGTTAGGGTTAGGGCTAGGGTTAGGGTTAGGGCTAGGGTTAGGGCTAGGGTAAGGCTTAGGGTTAGGGTCGAAAATCCGGGATTACCAAGCAAGGAAAGCTATATTCGGCGAAAAACATGACATGTTTCGAATATAGCTACTGTCCAATAGCTGGATAGTGTAGCTATATTCGTTCGTAGGCTTCCAGGTACAGTTTGTCGAAGGAATGTGTCTCAAATAAGTGAGATAACTCTCGCTACTTTCGGATCTTGGAACTATCTGCTCTTGGTTAGATTCCATACCAGGGGCCATATTCTAGTATAAATGACATACATGTATAAGAATGATGCTCGTAAAACGACTATTATAAATTGCTGTTTTCTGGGCATCACTCACACTATAGACCATATTTCAAGATGATTTAAGAAGTCAAACGTATAATAAAGCATGTCCTCACAAGTTTTCGCAAACTAAGGGTACTAAGTCCACTTCGCTCCATACGCATGCGTATGGAGCGCAGTGGACTTAGTACCATTTGGCTTGCGAAGATGAAGCCAGGCGGTCGTATATGACAAAATTCATGCAATATGTAAAAAACAAATAAAGTTGATCGCATAGACAAAACACGTCTCAACCGTACTTAAAACTGATATAATATTGAAGAATAACAATGTAATTTCGACCAATTCGCCTACTTGTATATCATATCACGTACAATAACAATGCAGATATTTCCACGAAGCTGCGTCAATATTTTATATTTATGGTAATCACGTTACTCTGATGAATTTTTCAGATATGAAATAATGATATCATTGTTCGTGAAATGAATTGCTCTAGCAGTTCGGAACATGATCCAACTACCATGCCAATCAATATGCCATACAACAGCCTTTTTAATTAATTGAATAATCATCCTTTTCATATATTCTTGAAAAAGTGCATACGTTAACAAAACGTTTTGTCTAGGAATCTCTGTGGGGAATCTTTGCTCTTTGTTGGAATGCACTCGGTGGCAATTGCGGAATAGAATAGAATATAGTATCGGATGGAATAGAATAGCGCATACTATAATATGATTAAATATAATGTGGTACATATAAGTATATTTTGTCGATTACCCATTGTATCAAATTATTTCTATGAAATATTCATAATGCATAAAGGTTCATGTCCACGTTTCTTGGGAGTACTCTTTATGAAAAAAAACTGCTCAGAAACGGATTCAATGAAATTTTGGTACTCATTGCTTAAGCGACCAGCAAAAGCTAAGACGAGCCTGTGCACATGCACAGTCTCGCCAGAGCCTTCGTTTGTCTCACAAATAAAGGCTGGGACCAGAAACTAGACGGCTAGTCCCACTTGTAGTTGAACATGGGTGTTTAGAGACTGACTTAACGCCTATGTGATATCGCTTCGTCTTGGTTGTGAGACATTTTCTCATGTTGTGGCTGAGTAGGTTTCTTGAATTTGCAGCTATTTTATTTCCAGCAACATGCATACACGATGGTTCAGGCGGCAATGAAATCATTTGCTACGTGGTAGAAGGCGCAAATAATTATTGCTGTCATGGACCTCCTGTGCAATGAACAAGGCCTCCCACATCGTACCATTAATGCAGGGCGTCAAATGAAAAATATACTGTTTTCAAATGAAGAAATAAAGTTTAAAAGCAAACTTTTTCTGATGTGAATTTGATCAAATAAAGTACTTTTGAATGTTCTGAAAATTTTACCACTTGAAGATTTGAAAGAATTCATTAGACTATCCATGATTCAAATGCAATTATATTTTACATTTTGGTTGTAAGGATTCTTCCATGGAATCACATTAACTATTTTGGACGTGCACTATTTTAGTTGAACTTATGTTTTAGTGGAACCATTATTAAGTATTTAGAATGGTTGTAATCAAACGACCTGTAAATGATAAAAGGCAGTGATTAGCTCAAAAGGTGGATGGAAGCCAAGGGCTATGTATTGGATTGACTAGAAACTGTTAGGTTTACGTCAAATAAATAATCTGTTCTGTTCTGTTTCTGCTATACATGTATTTAAGAGTAAAGTGTTTCGTGATTGGTCATTAATAAACATACGGAAAAAAATATATTTATTTGACAGAAATATAATTGCTGCAATTTTTGAAACAATATTTCAATGCTTTTGTTGATTTAGTTTACATGAGTGGCTTAGATAAAAGGACCTTGCATCGTGATATTTTTCAAAGAAATGTTCCTCCCATGTAGGGCGCCCACCTTCAGGGGCTAAAAAGTGGTAAAACATGGCGGTCACCAGGGTATTTAATTCTTGTATTTTGATCAAAGAAGGTCCAATCTGTAACTTTCCGGCAGCCACATTGTGAGTTAAAAGTTGTGAGGACCACAGCTTACTTAAAAATATGATGACGTACAGGTCTGTGCCCTACTAGTAGCACCAAAACGGTTGGTTTCGGTGAGATATTTTAAGTTATAAATTGTGGCTGGTTTAATTGATATCCTTTAATCCAATGCATTTTTCCATCCATATCTATTGGGCGTGTCCATTTTCAAATTAAGTGTTGTTGGGTGGTTTTGTTAATTTTTTTTATTCAAATTGTACTATCATGCAAACCAAGAGTGACAGTGACGTAATATTTTGTTTACAATTGTTAAGTAAAACATTAACTTGTACACCCCACTGGAGCTAATGCGAATCAATAGATCACTTGTGTATTAATCCTATCCTGTGGATAAGATTAATACACAAGTGATCTATCGATTCTAAGTACCTGATAACTATGTAAACAAAACATGACGTCACTGTCACTCTTGGCTGGCAGAACAGTAGAAGAACATTCTGTATATAAACAATGAAGACTATCTGAGTCTGAACCGTTTGTCTATCAAAAAAGACGCCGGGGTTAATTGTCCTGACACACAATTGAAATCCCAGATTAGCCGGGCCTACTATGCCCATGGATGTACTATATATGAGGGTGGTTTGCTCACGGCGTGCCTTTATGATTCTTTAATTGTGAAGAGATGTAAGAAGGGACGTTTTAGAGGGATAGCATTGTCTGTCTCACCTACGCATATGTGGTTTTATAATAATGAGGCTTCCGGTAAAAACTAAAACAAAAACATAAAAATGAAGAAAAGAGAGCGAAAAAACCTAGTCTATGTGGGCGTTTCATAAGTTAATACCATATTCTTTTTAATTACCGAACATGTTCTAATACGAACACATTAGATTATATACAGCTCTTCAATCCATCCATTTGTGAACATTGCACAACTCGGTAAAATGGGATCATTAATCGCACTGTGCGCTTTTCAATACGAATACGGTAGCTGACATTGTCTTTAAAGCATCATCATCATCAGCATCATCAACATCATCAGCCATAGTTGGAAGCTTAGCCGTGACGATTAATGAGGCCCTCCTACACGTATGGGTATTCTAACAATGAAATGGGTGGGTATTTATCTGAACCACACAGAGTATCGGCAGCAAGATACTAGAATACAAACAAATGATGGGTATATGGTAACGAAAGTACTTTTATGATATAGGGAACATAGATAATATAGCGATCTTTAAGGACTAGGGAACTGGTACTCGTGCACGGTCAAACCCGAATGTGCTCTTGGCACGGTGCATCCTAAACAGGAAATTGAATTGAGAACAACTGCTGTCTAAACAATAACAATTAAAAATTATTTCCCTAACTCAGATCAGACTCATAAACTCTGTGGAGTTTGAGTGAATGGTTTCCTCGGCAGAATGTTTACCAGACGAAAAATTGTTTCTTCGGCGGAAAATAGAAGAGGTGGATATTTCAATAAGCTAGATATATAATACCAGTTCATGGGAAGTCTACTTGCATGCAAAAATAGAATACTTCTTAAAAAAATTCTGAACATTCTTTGAAAACAGTGTAGACTAAGCTGATGCAAGCTGATTAGGATCTACACAGATTTCATTCGCAAGATGAATCAATCCTGGATACCTGCAAGCAAGGTTTTTGGCAAACAGTGAAGACTAGTTGAAATGCCGCATTATGCGGCGTTTCGTCAGGGTCTGTACTGTTTGCAAATGCAAAAAAAATCTTCATGGCAGAAATGCAGGATAATTTCTACCTGTGACACCTTAACATGTAAAAAGGCAATTCCATACCTATTCTATTAACATGCACAGGAAAATCCATCAGAATGAAAATGACTAGACTTGTTAGAAATAAGAAGTTGCTATTGGGTCACAACTCGAACAAAACTCAGAGAGCTCTTATTATATTAGGTCGAATATCCGAGGGCCTCTTAATGTATTTTAATCGCTCCTTCAAAATTCAATATGATTGGACGAAACTAAGAAACCTTCTGATTGGTCAAATAAAAATGCACGTGTTTATTGAATGTATGTCAATGCAGGTAACTTTGTTGCGATCTCGCATATCTTTAGATTGGCAACGTTTATAACAATTTTCAAAATAGGAGTGAACTGGCTTTGATCGTATTTGATTCTACATTAAAGCTGCATACTCTGTAACTACGAACATTTTTCGAAAAATTTTATTTTCTTTTAAAATCATTTGTGAAAGTAGAATTAAGCTTTGTTTTCACAATAAAGATGTTCAGTACAGCTGAAAACTGCATGGAAAAGTGAATTATCTCATCAAATAGGTGTGTTTTTCTCTTGTTTGTAATTATTTGCGTCCCTCCAATAATTCTAGACCGTTGAATTTTAACATAAATGCAGTTGTTTTGATAGTGATTCCTTGTTAAGATTTACGAAAATGGTAAAATGTTTACCTGAATTCGAGTTTTTTTACTGTGTTCTTGAAAAATAAAAACATTATTTTTAAAATTAGAAGATCAAAAGTTACAGACTATGCAGCTTTAAAGAATGAGAAAATTGGTTCTATAAGCAGTGCCACAAACCATTCTGCGTGACAAAATGTAGTCAATAGCCATCTTTCGTGTCTTCCAGTCACGTGTCATATTGAACTCTGGCTTTCCACGATGATAATTTTGTGCTTGTTTCACCATCGTCCACAAATTGTTGCAATTATTCGATTAAAGCTATAGAAAACGCCGCAATTGTAGTCACTCTTTACCCAGCGGTCCCATATGTCATAACACTGCATGCTGGTATCAGAATGTCAAACGGTTTGGATCCAGATCAGGAGCGACGTTCTGTCGCTCCTGATCTGGATTCAAACTGTTTGTAAAGGTTATCTGCATACGACAAAAGTAGCCGCTAGCAAGGAATGAGTCAACTAAGTCATATTTAGTTTTACATTTCGACAGACAGCATTCTATATACACCTCTCTTCTTTTTGTTTTTAGGCATAATGCATAAAAAACAAAATTGATTCATTATAAGTTAAAGCTGCATAGTCTGTAACTTTTGATCTTCTAATTTTTGAAATAAAGTTTCTATTTTTCAAGAATACAGTAAAAATACTCAAATTCAGGTAAACATTTTACCATTTTCGTAAATCTTAACAAATTATCACTATCAAAACAACAGCATTTAAGTTAAAAATCAACTGTCTAGAATTATTGGAGGGACGTAAATAATTACAAACAAGAAAAAACACCTGTTTTTATCAGATAATTCACTTTTCCATGCAGTTTTTAGCTGTACTGAACATGTTTATTGAGAAAACATGTTTATTGAGAAAACATAACTTATTTCTATTTTACAAATGATTTAAAAAGAAAAGAAAATTTTTCGAAAAATGTTCATAGTTACAGACATAGTCTCTTTAAACGCGTGCACAAAGCTTCTTTCCATCTTCCGTTGGTGGCAAATGCTGATTCATTCGTGTCGAAATTAATATCAATATTCCCCTTCTTTAAATGCATTCCATTATGGTTTTAAGCAACCATTTGCATACAGAAGGTCAAATGTCACCCATATATGAAATAGGCCCTTATGCCATGTACAAATCTCAAAGGTCCAAATCAATTTGTGCGACTGCACTTGCACAATCTAATCTGACCACTAATACCGTTCTTTTTCAGAATTTGTGGATACAGTTGAATACTGCCATCATTTCATTGGCAATGTAGAAAATATTATATATAGTCTAACTTAGGCCGTTTTCAAGTTGTTCATTTATGAGCGACATACAATAGCGCTGTATTTAATCATTCCTGCAATATTTCATTGCTCTATGATGCATTATCTTCCCAATAACAGACATGATTTTGATATATTCAAATGAAGACTGGTGCTGATATCAAATACTCGCCACAAATATAGGGACTAGAGATTTGGGTGCTAATCGCATATGCACAAAAGCCTCCTTTTCAAGCCCAGTGTGGTAAGAAGTCTAAATTTCGTCTGAGCCTTCCTTGTGTATACGAGATGAGACTGCGGGCATGTTCAGTCTTATCTCAGCCTTCGCTGCTGGCTGGTGCGATACGTACCAAAATATCGCGCGCTGCCTCATATATATTCTAGGCTGTCATTTTGGTCATTTTTTTAATGCATCTTTATATATTATAGCAAGAACTGAATTTTTAATTGTTAAAAGAGGCCCGTGTTCAAACTGATTTTAGTAAAGAGAAAAAAGTGGATCCAGAGGGGGTTCAGGGGTTCGCTCAAATCCCCACCCCCGCCCCTCGTTTTTAAATATCTCATGAGAATGAAATAATTTGGTCTCACAGAGACCAAGTTATTTCATTTTCATGGGATATATAAGAAAAATGAGATAGAATCAGCAAAGCGAACCCCCTCTACACATCTGAACCCCCCTTCCAGAAATCCTGGATCCACCCTTGAATATGTTCCTTATACATCACTCTCGATGCAGAAATAGTGTCTCCAAACTATCGTTATACATGTATTTGTTTGTTTTTTGTTTGTTTGATTTGATTCTTTACGTCCCATCAACAATCTTTCAGTTAAACAGGGACGGGTCTTCCTGGGTTGAACCAGTACTAAGCTAGGATAAATGTGTCTTGCTCAAGAACCACAACGCAGCGACGCCGGTGAGACTCGAACCCGCGGCCCCTCGGTACCACTGAGCCACTGCGCTCCCTATACATGTATAATATGTTATATATTTTAAAAAAAGGAGGTAAGGCCCAAATCTTGTTGAAATTTCTATTAATGTAATGGTAAACATTAGTTAATATAGCAAACATTTAAGAGAAAATGTTATTGTTACCTATCAGTTTAAACATATGTTTTCGTGCTCGAATTAACCGTTTCAGTATCCATAGCATATGTTTTTGTTGAGAAATAAGAAAATTATTTTTGTAACCACGCACTCCTGTCTGGATGCCTGAGAGGTCACGTTTCTTTTTATGATACTGTGAAAGGCCCAGCGCAAGCGTGGTTATAAGAATTTTTAGCAAATAATGAAAAAAGGTCTGAGCTCGGCTGAGCATGGCATTTGTCCTCATAAATGTTAAAATTGGAACAGGATAAATATTGCTGAAATTCTGACATGAGTCAAGGGCCATAACTATTATGAATATTTTACCTAACTATTTCTATCAACCTACCTCAAACATAACGCCAAAACGACCCAGGAGCCGAAACAATTTAGTCCGACTGGTGATGATTAGACTTGGGCATATCATTTTGAAGTTGGGCCACAAAAAACGCACGACGCCCGTGTATTGACGGTCAAGAAGGTATATATATATATATATTTCTTTGACAATAAGGGTTTGAGTCTTGCAAATTCCTGTGCCAAAAGGTAGAACTGTGACAGCTTCATTCTACAAAAATGGTGTATTGAGGAAACTGAAAAATATGACACAAACCGCCACCCTAAAACAGGCATAAGACACCTTCGAATCCTGCATGATAATGTACCTGCTCACAAAGCACGCCTTGTGACATAGTTTTATTTATTTATTTATTTATTTATTTATTTATTTATTTATTTATTTATTTATTTATTTATTTATTTATTTATTTATTTATTTATTTATACAATATTTAAAGAGGTGTACACTTTTAGCTGAAATAGCCATTCTACCAAGTGACCCTCTATAACAAAACTATATACATCAAAACATTATTTACAAATTGCACATGTTTTAAAAGGGTGCATGGATGCATTAAACAGTTCAAATACATCTTTAAAGCTTGAAATAGCACATTCATTGAAAATTATCTGATTTATAATAATTACGAGCCAATCACAACAATCACCGAACTCATGTCACAAATATCGAATTTAATACCGTCCGATCGGCGGAGGCTCAATCGTGTCTGAGCCTTCGCCCAGAACAACAAAGGCCCCGCTGATCATTCAAAAGTGCAAATAGCAGAAGACAAGGCCCAGACCAAAAAACTAGTCTGTCGAGTAGCTTTTCAGTAGCATATCTGCAATCAAATTTCCGCAGAAACTCATCACCTATTACTGTAATCTGCATGGATTATTTTGTCAACAGATAACTGTTACTGATGCGCGGTATAAACAAAGTGTCCTGCGTAAACAGTTATGTTTGAAATTGTGCTTTCAAAGACGTTTTGAAACTTTTTAAGGAGGGTTTAGTTCGGATTGACTGTGGTAGTGCGTTCCACAATTTTGAGGCAGAGTATGAGAAAGAGCGGTCATATAACGCAGTACGTGATCTAGGTACGGAGAGAAGTCCATTTTCAGATGACCTTAAAGAACGAGTATGGGTTTCGGACACCGATTTAAGCAGGCCAGATATATATGCTGGTGCTAAATTGTTTAGTGCTTTATACGTTAATACAGCCTTATTGTACATTAAGCGTTTAGGTACGGAAAGCCATTCAAGTCTTTCAAACATGATAGATGAAGGAGTCATAAAATCGGCCCTTAAAATGATTCGCGCAGCCCGTTTTTGTAACTTGGAGAGACGTTCAATATTTGCGGCCGTCGTGTTCCCCCAAGTGTTGCAGCCATAATCAAGTAGCGGCTGTATATAACTTTGATAGAATATCTTTTGAATATTCTGGGGTACGTATATTGAGATGTGTCTGAGAAGCGAGATTTTGGATGATATTGTTGAACATAAGTAGTCTATGTGGGGAGCCCATGAGAGATGATCATCAATAACAATGCCAAGAAGTTTTTGTTTTGGAACTTTTTCAATTTTGTTACCATCAGCACTTAAGTCGAGTAGGTATGTGTCATGCTCCTTTGGTTTAGTCCCCAATACCATATAAGTAGTTTTATCATAATTGATTGGTAATTTATTTTGCTTACTCCAGGCCACAGCTATTTCAAGATCAGCCTGCAATTGCTTGTTAACTTTAGAGTCTAGGAAGATTAATGTCCCCCCACACCCTCCATATTCTCTAGACCTCGCCCCATGTGACTTCTATCTTTTTTCCAAACTGAAAACATATCTGTCTGGAAAGAGCTACTACTCCAGAACTACCCTTGTATCTGCTGTGCATCTGTATATGAAGGGTATCTCTGTTGGAGACTACGAAAAGGCTTTAAAAGTGGAAAATAGCCATCTGAAATGGTGTATTTTGAATGCACCGCTTCAGACGGCTAATCCACCTTTTTAAAGCCCTTTTTCGTTGTATTTTGAAGGGCAACGCAAGATAAAATGACAACAAGACCCATTATAAAGGAGAAACAATGTTGGAAAACCTTTCGTATTGTCAGTTGTGTTACGGCTTTCGCAGGCAGGCAGACTGGAATTCTCAAATAGCATGACTGAACATTCGATCAAGGCCTGATGAGACCTGTGTAAGTCTAAATGATCGAACAGCTTCATGACGAACCTAACAACGTGACATAGGTGCCCAGCGAAGACCCCAATCAGACTGGACATACGCACAATCTTATCCAGTATTCCCCACCCATATGATGAAACCATAAGTCCTTAGCTACCTATTGAGAACCTAGAGAAGACTCCGGTCAGTTTGCACGGATGAACTTGTTGATCTGTTGCTGAGCAGTCACGATTTTATTGGCACCATTTTCCAACGGGACGGTTGAGATTAGTAGAGGCCAATCAATAGCTACCTTATGTTGAACTATTTGCATGCTAGGTAACTTTGCATGCATTTTGTCTTCAAAATTAACCTTTAAAATGAATTCATGAATACCAATAAGAGTGCCAATCAGTCTGAATCCAGATCAGGCCCATCGTTCTGTCGTGTGTGATCTGGGTCCAAACTGTTTGCAAATGTGATCAGCAGACGACACTTACAGGCAAAGAATGAAGTGATCAGATAGTAGTTCAATTAGTGATTATTATCTGCTAGGCCCTGGGGATCAGAATGTGTGACAACTCATTTTCTGTCGTGTATGGGAATGCTACTGCTAAGTTCATATGCTAAAACAAAACGTTTTTCAGACTTGACGCATTTTTGAATGCAATCAACCAACGCGAAGGTGCACGACCTTGTCTATCCACTATGCGCTTTAAGCTAAAAAAGAAAGAATTTCAAATGAACTGGGCTTATACATTGTAGCACCAATAGCAAGAATTGTATCAAAGGCACTAGCAAGAAGTTAAGTTTAATTGGCAAGAACTTTTTTTCTCACCTACTTCATAAACAACTTCAACAAGCGAATAATATATAAGTGCATCTATCGCAGAGTGCCATCAAATTATAGAAATGACCTGTGAGTGCAAGCAACCCTCCTAGGCTTTTTGTTTTATATCCAGAATTACAGATAAGAGGCCCCCCAGGGGGGGGGGTCTGTGCTCCCTTGATCCCTGAAAATAATGCATTGATCTCCCCAGATCCCTGAAAATAATTGCCTCGTCTCCCTAAAAGTATTTTGACTTTGCTCCCCAAATCCCTAAAAACAGACCAGCTTCTCCCCAGATCCCCAAAAATATAAGTCAGTTCTCCCTAAAATGTATTTTTCTTTTCGTAGGATTAAAATCACATACTTAAGCTATACAAGAGCACGTGACTTAATGATAACTTAATATTTTGCCTTATACATGTAAAGACAGGGCTTAGTCATGGAATACATGACATATAATTATTTCAATGAAATGCATGGTATATGGCTCAAAGTATGAGGCCATTCCTTAAAATGCTGTTGCTGTACCTTGTAGAGTGGGCATGGCGGAATGCTCTCTAGATTTGATTTTTTTTAATTAGAGACAGACCATTTGTTTTTCTGGTTGGGGCTGATTATTTCCAACAGCTTAAAAATTTTGATAAAAATGGTGCGATCTGGTGCAATCTGGGCGTTCAAAAGTATGCTATTACCAAGGTAAAAATCAACCATTTTAAGGTTAATAAATCAACAACAACCAAAGTAAATTGCCATAATTGCCTATGAGGTCAATGTAGACATACATGTTTAACGAAAATAAATACATTTAGAATTTACAATGGGGGTCTGGGGGGCTATCCCCCCAGAAGCAGAAGAAAATTTTAAAAAATCAAACAAAATGGAGGCTTTTCCTTTATTTTTTTGCTTTTTGGCAGGGCTCCCTAGATCCCCAAAACTATGAGCTTGCTCCCCAGCTCCCCTAAAACAAATACCAGTGCTCCCTAGATCCCTGAAAATAAATAGCCATTCTCCGCAGATCCCCAAAACGCCTGGGGGCGGGGGGGGGGCAGATAATGTGTACCCAACGCTTAGAGTCCCGTCAGTAATTAGGCCATATACTCATTCTCTTAGACAGTAAACGCCGATGGATTGTAGTTGCGCAGTTTCCAACATGCAACACTGACATGTGAATGAGTTGGTAACTATACCCATAAACTAAATTTACCTAGATATTAATAGACTTTTCGCTTAGTGTAAAGGCGGTAACTTCCATATTCATATCTGGGCGTTGTTCGGCGAGTTCATCTGCTAAACAAGAGAAATCAGGTACTATTTATAATTTGGTGAAGAATTAGTAAGTTGCTTGGGCCGCGCAAACGTGCGTGCATTTCATGAAAATCCTAACCGTATACACACTGAACTCACATTTATTAACCCTTAAAGCGCATAATTACAAACTGTATGTTTTTGTCGTCCACTAAAATATGCGAAGCCTCAAAGACAAACAGTGCGGACCCAGATCAGACTGCTCCTGTAGGAGCAGTCTGATCTGGGTCCACAATGTTTGCCTCTATGCTTATGCTAAATAGACATTTTCAGATGCAGTTATTTTGCTGGCGTTCTAAGGACTAAATAATGTGTTTTGCGTCTATACTGAGATAATCACGCAAGATGATACAGTTACTTTTGAATAAAACCACGCCTCATTTTCAGCTTTTACTTATGCCTTAGGTTGACCAGTCCTAATTACGCATTCATGAGGCGCCGCCTTTACAGCAAGCGAAAAGTCAAAGAATACAGTGAAGGCGGTAACCCGTGTGATAAATGAATGGTGGTTTGAAGGGAGAGGGCCATTGTAGACTAGCATTTCATTTAGTATGTGCCCTCTTTAAATTTTGTATAAATAAAATTTAACAAAGATAAATTTTGAACAACATATCTAAGGGAAGCTCGTGAGTGGGTCTCGCAATGTTGAAGTGATTTGTATAGCCGTTATTAACTAAGTTTTAGGAATCTGAACAACCGAATAGGCCTTGAAAAAAGAAGATTTTGTTGAATGTTCAACTGAACGCGAAGATCGGTCACGTTTTAAGATCTTTACATGAAACCGCGCTTTGAAAAAAAAGCTTGGCAGAGAGATTTGCAATGCACATGTGTTAATTACTCAACAACCATGGCGGTGATCGGTGGGATCTGGTTATGTGATTTTCAAGTGGATTCGTGTAACTGTCAATCGTGCCAGCTATATCGGAAGCCGAAACTGAAAGACGTTTAGTAGCTGTTGGGTGGGGAGAGTCTTGTAATGTACAGGTGGATTTACGTAACCCGCCATTATAATAATTGGACATAATTCTTAGTTATTACTAAAGTGAAGTAATCTTCCTGGTAATTGAAGAACAACAAACGAAATAAATAATATACACCTTCATAATTCCCAACAGGTGAGATACTCGAAACATAGGATGAGAAAAGAGTACTTCGAGCATATCGCGGGCCCGAAATAAACACTGGCTATTCTAATTTTTGTTTACAGATCCAGCATTTTGTCGGACAAACAAACCTTTGAGGACAACATCGCCCTGACAAGCACTGTGCGAATTCGCACAGTGCTGGTCAGGGCATTGTTATCCGCAAAGGCATTTTCTCAGCTTGCGGACCATATATATTTTCTCTGTTTATTTTGCAATGCTGATGAACAATCCTGCTTTTAACCATTGCCCTGCTGAATAGACGGATTTGTTACCATTCTACCAATCATACCAACTCATGCATTACGTTTTATCTTAGTGTTTTGGTAATCAGAATACAAGTAGAGTTTGGCACTGACTTATCTCTATCTACACATCTTGGTACTCTAGAGTAGCGGGAGCAGCGGCAGCAGCGGGTCAATGGTTAATTTAAGCTATCTTCAAGGGAAACCCATTAGCAGTTTTCTAATAATAAATCATAATTTTACCAAATCGCATGAAAAGATATTCCGTGTTTGCGTTTGGGGACCTTCTATTCCTTCCGATCAGATGAGCTGACCAATGCTACCAGTGCTTACCATTGATAACGTCCAGTATCTAATAGTCATCTATCTATCTATCTATCTATCTATCTATCTATCTATCTATCTATCTATCTATCTATCTATCTATCTATCTATCTATCTATCTATCTATCTATCTATCTATCTATCTATCTATCTATCTATCTATCTATCTATCTATCTATCTATCTATCTATCTATCTATCTATCTATCTATCTATCTATCTATCCACATTTCCAACAATGTGGCATTTTTCAGCCGCCTTTTGAAGCTTAGAAACTCCAAATGATGTTCAGTCAGTAGCTTAACACTCATAGAATATTCAAGCGACTAGCAAGGTTCTGGTCAGACTGCGCGTATGCGCAGGCTGGTCTGAGCCTTTGCTGGTCGCAGATATTGTTGGAAATTTCATGTTGCGGCTCAATTTAATATCGATGGACGTAAGGTACAATGGCTTAATCTTCATACGCAAGTGTATGGAACGGAATAACTATTTTCTGAGAACACGACTCAAATGAAGAATGATTACAACAGAGAATAATTGACGTAAATATACAATCTCGTGGGAGTAGTTTTCATGATGTTTGTAGTAGAATATTTTGGTATAATACATTAGCCATTCATCAAAGTACACGAACATGTACCCATGAAAATACATGAACTCTTTGCATGCTGGGTAAGTGACTTGTTGCATTTGAAGTTCGAATTCGCTGTCGCAGCGAATTCGAACTTCAAATGCAACGCGTTTTCGAGCTGACAACGAGAACAAAATGTGCAGTAGGGCAGGGGCAGATCGGAGACGTTAATGTCAACACAACATTTGGTGCTGTTTTGTTATCGCAGAACAACTCTTTTAACATTCATGCTCGTCTAGCTAGTGGGACTAGAATAGTTTTGATCTGTGCCTTGATGTACACCTATACTTTATGTATACGTGCGAGCTGCGAGGCTCTGACGAGACTCTTCTGAACCTGCTCGCGATTCATGAGTACCAAAATCTCACGAAGTAGTTCCTATTGAGATGAGCCATCTTAGCAGGCTCTGAACTATTTGCTTTTTCTTCGTTTTATAGCTTTTATACTCTTACATTGCTTTACTTTGTGTCGTTATCAATTTTTTTCTGGAAATGAACATTTCCAAAATATAGAGATGGATCTTTCCACTATATATAATTAATTTGGAAAATGGACCCTTCAGAAATAATGAGGGAGCGCAGGGGCTCAGTAGTAGAACGCTTGACTTGAGACCGAGGGGCCGCGGGTTCGAGCCTCACCGGCCTCACTGCGTTGTGTCCTTGAACAAGAACATTAATCCTAGCTTAGTACTGGTTCAACCCAAGAAGATCCGTCCCTTTATAACTGAAAGATTGTTGAAGGGACGTAAAGAATCAAATCAAACAAACAAATTCAGAAATAATGAGAACCTACACAATCTAAAAACAGGAGACAAACTTTAGTTCCCAAAACATAGCATTGTTTACCGCCTGAACGTTGGACTGTCGGTCACCTATGGAGCGCCCATCAAAGAATCTGATCAGACTGCGCGGATGTACATGTTGACCAGAGTCTTCGACGATGTGCGCACATGCCAGTTTTTACCTTGCCAACTTGTACCTTGTGTAGGACACCGGCTGAAATATGCCTATACCATTTGCCTATACCAATTGCCCTGTCTTCGGCATACAAAGATAAAGTATATATGCTAGGAGGGATGTTTTCACACTTGGAAGCTCAATTTCTGCTGTCCATTATCAGAGCATATGTATTATTCATAAATTTCAATGCTCTCATTTGTCTGGGCATATCTAAGAACAATTACCAAGAATCCCATACGGTATAGACCGAGGTAATACGATTATAGAGTTCATGAGCAGTTCATTGATAATGTCTGCTCTCTTAATCTGTACGACGGTGATAGTGATGATGATGATGATGATGATGATGATGATGATGATGATGATGATGATGATGATGATGATGACGACGATTATACAAATAGTTACGACGATAACGAAAATGAATAAGACTACCGTATTCGACAAAATAAGCACATTCTTAGCCGTTGAACTCATAATTCCCAGCCAATCCAATGGAGTAATTCGTCATTAGCAAGGATGAACATCAGTGTGGATCCTGATCAGTGGGCTTCATTAGAAGCCAGCTGATCTGGATCTATACTGTTTTCAAAACAATGTATATATTTTTTTAAGAAACAGTATGCATAATTTATAGTGTTTATCAGGTCTAATACGATATATATATGATTTTGATGTTAATGTTAATAACTATGAAAATCAGAAAGGTAAATAAAATAGCATTGTACCGTATTTACCCAAAATTCTCGTATTCGGACACCGTGTCTCCTCGTTAACTTATCCTTAAAATTCGAGCAAGCCCATTGGACAACACGGTTGGATGTTTAAGGTAGTGATAAAATGGGGAAATATACTGCTCAACAAAAGTTTAACGGATTTTAATATCATATCCAGGTTTGAATGAATATGAAATATTTTATTTGGTGTGAATCAACAAGTATGGGGACCTTAAAATTAATGTTTTTTGTAACCGCCAGACAAAACGTAATCTGGTTTGGTGTCAGTGTATTGACGTTACTTTTTATGTCATGCGCATGTAAAGGATACAAGCTCACATCCAAAATTAAAACGTTCGACTCTAACGTAAAGCAAAAGGTTCTTAATGATGAAAAACGCTGTAAACGTTAGAGAATGGTACCCGTATATGCCATGTTTCTGCGTACCACAATGACGTTAAAATGCCCTGTTTTCATTTTTGGACTTTTCAGCGAACTGACTTAAACGTTAATGTAATCCTTTTGATGCTAGTGTGGCACAAGCACCCTGAACAATTTTCTGAGTCATTCATTTGAAAACGTCTTCTATGGATAACGTTACCGCCTACACTTTGCCTAGAATTCAGATTGACGTCACTTTTCATGAATCAAAAAACGCAGAGACAAACTTTTATAAAATTGCCTTTCTCTTAATTGTCTTTCCTATGGCACCCTCTTAAACACGAAAACCCTTTCCATTAAGCATGTCTACGCAACGAAAAAAGTACTGTTTTTGACTTGTAAACGCCAGTTTATAACGACGTTATTGGTTTCTGAGACTCAACGTTTGCTTCAAATGCTCAACTGAGACGATCTTAATTTTTTTCAGAATGGCTGTTTCGACCTAACTGGAAAACAAAGAGACTTTATAAACCGATGCTGTATCAATTTTGTATTGCGAGTAATGCAGTTGAAACGCGGTTTTGACCCCTTCCCTGTTTAACGCAACGAACAACGCAGTAGAAATCAAATTTTATTACTCCAATTGCTTTCATTAACTTAAACACATATCAAACCACCTTTTAAGCAGAAATTTTATAACTTTAAATAATTTGCTCAGACATAAATTAATCTTAATTTATCCGTGCTAAACTTTTGTTGAGCAGTATATGTATTCTGTTAGTATTAAAACAAAATGACATTGACCATCATTAATTCACATTTACCAATGCAAGCTGTTCCCTGGAATATACGTAATATTTTGGTGACATCTGTATGGCCTACATAATGAGACTAATTCATTCATTGTTTAAGTGCTTAACATTTTTTTTTTCTTATAAGAACACTGCTGCAGTTTATTAACATTGGTGGCAGAGTTTTTAGAAAACATAAGGAGCGTTACGGATCAAACACTATTAAATGTGTTTGCTTCTTTCAGTAGACATAATGATAATGAACTTTATATCTAGCGCTTACACCCGTTCTTTTGGCAAAATCAGGCACTGACTTATTTTAGTGTGGTTAGGTGAACTGACCGACCCGCCATGATCATAGCGGTTGACCTGGGACGTAAAGCAGCAAATCAAACAAACAAGCAAACAAACAAAAGTTCCGCTCCACTCCATATACACACTGGATCACTAAAAACAGCTATCTGAAGAAAAAATCTTTAATATTTTTCAATCCTTTGTCAGATTAAGCATGTAAGGGCTGGTTGCCCAATTTCTGATGGCAGCAAAGCATTTCATTCTGTATCTAAAAAGGTTTGCAACCGCCCCCTTTGGGGAACGCAAGACGCACACATGTTTTAAGTGGGTCATCACCACTATGTCAATAAAATTGTAGAGAGAGAGAGAGAGAGAGAGAGAGAGAGACTAACCTATACTTATAATCCAGCACTGTGTTCGTAACACCATTTGAACTTTTAGTATATATCAGAATTATTGCAAATTACTCCATTTATATAAAATAATGGTCTCAATGCGTGATACGTGCGAAGAGTAAGGTCTTAGACCAGTCTGTGTATCCACACATGATTAGCGTATTTGTTGTTCGTTCTATGGAAACTATAGCTGCAGAGAAAATTTCAATAATCTAACCAGTCTTTGTTACGGAGCAGGCTGGTCTTTGTCTTATCTAGTCGCAATGTCAGAAGACAGAGTGTCTCACGACGAGGCTCGTGTGCCGTTCCACAAGTAATATAATAGTACAATGATAATAATAAGCTTATTTTGGCCAGATCATTCGAATTTGTAAAAATCATATCCCATGCAGCTTATTTGTTTGGACCAGACGTCGTGAACGCTCGTGTTGGATTGAGCATGCGCACTTAACATAAAACTAACGAAAGCAAGATTTTCTGGCGAAGCGACCAGTTTGTGACAGCCGGCACAGTATTTCTATTTGATTGAAGTTCAGTAACATTTCAAAAACAAATCTCTTTTTTATGCAAAAAAAAAAGAAGAAAATATTTATATCTACAAATGAGAGAACACTGACATCATTACACGCATAAGTATATGATAAAAATATTATTACACGTTGTTTTTGATCCCAGCCCTGATCTCAGCCCTGATCGTTCTATGGAAACTATAGCTGCAGAGAAAATTTCAATAATCTAACCAGTCTTTGTTATGGAGCAGGCTGGTCTTTGTCTTATCTAGTCACAATGTCAGAACTTAATATATAGTCGTGGGTGATTTTAACATTGATCTACACACATATACAAACACTAAATGGTTAGAATTTAATAAATTCCCTTAAGGCCTCCTCACACATACATATACGAAAACGACCCAACGTCATCATGCGCATACTGGCGAATAGGACTAAAGCCCAATTCGTTATCGTTCGTAAATGTACGTTTTAAATCGTTGGCGATGTTCGCACGGATGCATCTGCATTCGTTTGTGATCGCACAATTAGCGTTGTTCGTCGGAAAATTTTAAGCATGTTTAAAAATTTCTGACGAAAAAATGTTCGTCATAGTTATTCGTAACGATTCGCTTCAATACGTTTATCAATCGTAAGTCTTCGTCAACATACGTTAGAGATCGCAGCTGTGAACAAATTTGCATATCGTGGTCAGCTAATTTGCATATCAAGCGGAAGATGACGATCAAGAGACGCATCTATGCGATGATTTGCGAAATGAAGCGAATATCTGCGCATTGAAGCGTTTTGAATCCGACGCTTGAAAGCGAATTATAACGTTCGGAAAACGAACGGTATACCCCGGCATCCAATTTAGGTTACCTTGCACCCCCACCCCCCCAGGACAATTTTTCATGGGTGCTAAATTGTTCATTGGGACCCCCTGGATGGGAAACGAAGGTGTCCTAAAAAAATTGGTTTGGGCTATGTGAAGTTGCATGGTTTCTATGCCAACCCATAGCGAATTTGAGAAGGGGGGTCTGCCTATAAAATTACTTATATCTCAGCTGTTACTTATCCTAGACTACTAAACTTAATACCAAATTAAAGCTTAGACATATGCCTATTATCCCCTTGTTGTTTTGTTTGTTTGATTTTATTCTTTACGTCCACTCAACAATCTTTCAGTTATGCGGGACGGTCTTCCTGGGTTGAACCAGTACTAAGCTAGGATAAATGTGTCTTGCTCAAGGACCACAACGCAGTGACGCCGGTGAGGCTCGAACCCGCGGCCCTTCGGTCTCGAGTCAAGCACTCTACCACTGAGCCACTGCGCTCCCTATCCCCTTGTTGCATATGGAAATTATCTAATTTGCATATTCATAAATATTTATGAAAACATTAAAAATGTGTTTCACGAATGGGGGTATACGTACAAGATCAATAATATCACAGCTGCTTTTAGTCGCAGAGTACTAAAATTTATACTAAAATAAAGCTAAGACATAGGCCTTTCATTCCATGGTCAAATAATACGCTTACATACCAATCAATACGTATTGTAACTACAAAAAGCGATCGATGCTAATTGAAGCGTTCCTACGACGTTTTTGGTCCAAATCCAACTTACAGTTGATGAGCGGAGAGAGCTATAAGCGGGCCATCATCGACCCGCCAGCGAAAAGCCATTTGATGGCGCAGCATTGAATGCTCGCTTGGTAGCCTTGTGAATTTTTGGGGTTCCGGGTCACCATATAGCGTTGTGATTTAACAGGGTGTGTTTTTTTGTTTGATTCGATTCTTTACGTCCCATCAGCAATCTTTCAGTTAACCAGGGACGGGTCTTCCTGGGTTGAACCAGTACTAAGCTAGGATAAATGTGTCTTGCTCAATGACCACAACGCAGTGACGCCGGTGAGGCTCAAGTCAAGCACTCTACTACTAAGCCACTACGCTCTCTTAAAGGGTGTGGGGGACTGGATCCGCGCATGTTAAACACCCTCAGATGAGGACAATGTCTTTGTGTGTGTCTATTGCATTTCTGTGTGTGTGTGTGTGTGTGTGTGTGTGTGTGTGTGTGTGTGTGTGTGTGTGTGTGTGTGTGTGTGTGTGTGTGTGTGTGTGTCTGTCTGTCTGTCTGTCTGTCTGTCTGTCTAAGTTTATACATGTATTTGTCTGTATGTCTGTCAGTCTCTCCCTCTCTCTCTCTCTCTCAACATATGTGGTGTAGTCCAAGCAGACTAGGGTTCACAGGCTCGATACCGGGCATTTCAAGTTTTTTGTTGGGACTCTTAATCCCGTTCTGGATAAACCTTAGCTGGTGGAAGCCCATTATCATGGTACTATATTATGCATTATTTATCCGTAACCACTACCCCCTCCCCAATTAGTAAAAGTGAGCCGGATGTCTTTCTGATTTTCCAGTGCTCTGGTATTTGCCCCACTCCAGCACAAGGGGATATTCTTGTATCGGATTAAGCCCTGTTTTAGCACAGCTATGCATAACAAAATTTTTACTCATGCAGAGATCAGAGCCATAGTAAGTAAGGGTGCAAAGATCAGGAATCGATACAATCAAGTACCACACCTGACCCAGGATACCAATTGGAAAGTAACAAACTCACAGTTAGACACCACAAACGGTAGCCAAAAGGTCAGCCCTTTCCCAGCAGGTGACCACAAGGCACATATAAACAGACACGTACAAAGGCATAGCAAACACAAGACAGAAAAAATATAAAAGATCCACAAAGAAGTACCGCCTTGGAACGGTCAGTAAAATATTTACTGGAGGGTTTAAACCTGGTTTAACGGTGCACCAGCCTCAATCTTAGTTCAGATGTGGATCAAAACACATGGATGTTTGGTTTGCATGAAAGACCCCTAACTATCAATGCATTATCTCCTAGAACATATAAATCAAGATATAAAAAGGAGATAAAGCAACGATAAGGACTCAACAGTAAATAAAACTGAATCCCGGAGCAAAAGAAATCCAAAAGTTAAACCCCGGTGGACCCGACCAACAGCCGAAGCATCAGGCCCCTACCATCTCATCAATAGATAAGGCTTTAAGTCGGAACCGTCATAGAGTCTGAAGTCCGACCCACCGGCTTGCAAATAAAGAGGAAAGCAAAGTTGCCAACCGTGATTGGGTTGACAACCAAGCATGCAGTCTGTTGCATTACATTAATGTTATAGCCAATCTTTTTATAATGGGAAATTATTTTAATGAACTGCGCAGAAAAATTATTAGAGCCAACAATCTTCTTCAATTTATACACCAAGTCACCATATCAGAATTACGAGTGAGACTTGTTTCCAGTGCACGTATTTCTTTTGCTGACAGTTCCAAGGCGGTGCAGATTTTGTTGATCATTTTTTTAAATTTATATTTCATGTTTTTATGCTGTCTTCACCTGGAGATATATATGTTAAAAACTTGACCTATACCCTGTACTGCGGTGGTGTGTGTGGGGAGGGGAGCGCAATCAAGGCGTTACTCGTCTAGTATTGAACGGATGTGGGAATGCCGTTCCTGAAATATTTGGAGCCATTCGCGAAGATTCGTGGTGATGCGTTTACGTTCGTATCTCTGCGCACCAAATCGTATCTTATCGCTCCTTATCGTTAATGGGCGCAAAAAGTATTGTTTGCGCGAGCAAACGCATTCTAGCGAATTGCAGCTAGTGTTCGTAAACCATTCGCGACAAATAGTTCTTGATCGTCAAATTTTAAGATTATGTAACAAATTTTCGCAAAGTTCGTTCAGAATTCGCTTTAATTCACAAATTAACTCTATTCAACCATGCATGCCATCCACTGGTCAATTAATTTTACTAAAGCTGTTTACAAAAACGGGCTGCGCGAATCATTTTAAGGGCCGATTTTGTGACTCCTTCAACTATCATGTTTGATAGACTTGACTCAATCGTGTCTGAGCCTTCGCACAGAACAACAAAGGCCCCGCTGATTACTCAAAAGTGCAAATAGCAGAAGGCAAGGCCCAGACCAAAAAAAAAACTTGTCTGTCGAGTAGCTTTTCAGTAGCATATCTGCACTCAAATTTCCGCAGAAACTCATCACCTATTACTGTAATCTGCATGGATTATTTTGTCAACAGATATAACTGTTACTGATGCGCGGTATAAACAAAGTGTCCTGCGTAAACAATTATGTTTGAAATTGTGCTTTCAAAGATGTATTTGAACTGTTTAATGTATCCATGCACCCTTTTAAAACATGTGCAATTTGTAAATAATGTTAAACGCAAAAGTTTCGCAACTCTTACTAAAATGCTATTTCCTTCTTTTTGAGCCAAAAAATTACTCCATGATATTATGATTAACAAGTCCAATGATTTGCCGTCCAAACAACATGAAAATCAGACCAGTGAGACTTACGATTGCCGATCTTCGACAAGAAATGTAAGGCAACCCAAATTTGAAAAGTCACAGATTTACAATACCTTACATTTTATCGAGTCACAGTGTTACACCACCTTACATTTTATTCGGAAAAGGTGTTTAACCGTTATCTGTTTTCAAAATCAGAAGGGCAGACAAATCCAAGCAGGTTATTTTATGCATTTGGTAACGTTCATTACGTCAACGTTAAGCCTTCAATATTTGACGTAATTGGCCCTTTAAGCACAACTGAATATCAATAATCGAGTTTTTAATGTCACAAGTGAAAACCTTCAACACATTGCATAAAAAGACAGAAGTATCGCGCGACATGTATAGGTTATTCAATGTTTTGTGTTGGTTATGGAATATATACGAGGGAGCGGAGCTCCCGAGTGTATATTTCATAACAAACACAAAACATTGTATAACCTATTTAGCCCTGACCCAGCTGTTTCCTGTGTTGGTTTCACATCCTGAAATGTACACAGTATGTAGCATTTTGCTGCATTTCGTTTAGGAGTCTCTCATTTCTTTTTTAGCCCTTGATGCGTTCACATGGGACAATTGGATTTTATTAGCAACATTTTTGTGAGATTTTTTTTTCCAAAATTATCTGGGAAGCATTTCATTGATCACGCGTTACAGATGTATAGGCTGATCAGTCCCTACTGTTTGTGCATTCTACCCTGATCCTCAAACAGTGGAGACACTCAGATCAGCATGTATATTCATGTGCCGTTTGGTCATGTTGTTTTTATTAAAAGCATTTTGGGGCAAGCAGTGTAATTTCTGACCAGGCTTCAATGTGCAGCCTGGTCAGTGTTTTCTGTCGTCGCCTCTTTTCTGTGAAACAGCTAACATTTGAAATTTACATCATTTTGTGTCAAATTCTTCTCGCGGTTTTATTTAGGGTTCTTAAAATAAAACTAAATTTGGTGAAATCAACATTTTGGACAGCAATTTCCACTCATCAAGTTATGGGAATGAGTCTCACAAAAGTGTTGGGTATGGAAAATATACCACGCTGAATATGGTCCTTTTCTTGCTACTGATTGGCTGAAAACAAAAGGCAGTGAGCGGGTCATGGGCTAAAACGGAATAACATGAACAATTTTGATAAATTGGTTGACGTTAAGAAAGAAACACAGCGACTTTGAGCGTTGATAAACGTTAATTGTTAAACCTTAAAATGTTTTCCGTCAGATACGACATCTCGCTATGTATAGGTTATTCAATGTTTTGTTGGTTATGGAATATATACGAGGGAGCTCCGCTCCCGAGTGTATATTTCATAACAAACACAAAACATTGTATAACCTATTTAGCCCTGACCCAGCTGTTTCCTGTGTTGATTTCACATCCTGAAATGTACACATTATGTAGCATTTTGCTGCATTGCGTTTATGGGTCTCATTTCATTTTTAGGCAAGGATGCGTTCACATGGGACAAATGGATTTTATTAGCAGCATTTTTGTTAGATTTTTTTCAAAAATATCTGGGAAGTGTTTCATTGATCACACGTTACAGATGTAAAGGCTGATCAATCTCCACTGTTTGTGCATTCTATCCTGATTCTCAAACAGTGGAGACACTAAGATCAGCGTATATATTCATGTGCCGTTTGGTCATGCTGTCTCTTTCAAAAAGCATTTCGGGACAAGCAGTGTAATTTCTGACCAGGCTTCAATGTACATGTGCAGCCTGGTCGGTGTTTTCTGCAGTCGCCACTTTTCTGTGAAACAGCTAACATGTGAAATTTACATCATTTTATGTCAATATTGTCATCACAGTTTTATTTTGGGTTCTAAAAATATAAATAAATTTGGTGAAATTAACATTTTTGACTGCAATTTGCTCTCATCAAGTTATGAGAATGAGTCTCACAAAAGTGTTGGGTATGGATGAATATGGTCCTTTTCTTGCAACTGATTGGCTGAAACTAAAGGAGGTGGCCGGGTCATGGGCTAACACATAGCATCGTTTGTTTTCAAATCGAGATTACAATCTTTAAGCTAGACGTAAATTGTTGAAAAACACTGACGTCATTATAACGTCAGAATGAAGAGCATGATCAAAACCGATTAATGGTAAATCATTCCGCATTGTGCAGGATCATAAAATATGATTATATTAATATTCTAACATGGACCATACTGAAGAAAATACAGATATAAAACGGTTGCGAAACTTTTGCGTTTAAGTATATATAGTTTTGTTATATAGGGCCACTTGGTAGAATGGCTATTTCAGCTAAAAGTGTACACCTCTTTAAATATTGTATAAATAAATAAATTCGCAAGGCTTCGTCGAACGGATTCGCTTATGTGTGAGGAGGCCTTAGTTAGCTTGCTCTGGGTTCAGTGCCCCACCAATCCTTATGAGACACCAGGAAGACAAACTAAGCAAGGCAACCAGCCCATTCTTACCCATCAAGGTGAATGCAAAGCTGCGTTTCCAACCGCCAAAAGAAGCGTTAACCAATATGAACACATGTATAAAGTTGTCGATGATCGATTAAACCTGGGTAAAACGAGCACTCTCAAAAAGACCAAAATTGGTTTTCAAGACTAATTATCGCTTAATGCAGGTCAAAAGCATTGAAGGGGAGCATTCTGCAATACTTTCGACCTTTATTAAGCTACCATTTGTCATAAAGATCTTTGTTTTGTCTATTTTTGAGTGGACGTTTTACAAAGGTTTTACTGCATGTGTATTTTTGCGGTAGTAAATGTCGTTTTTGGCATTCTGAAAAAAAATATATGCCTTAATGGTCATTGCCTTCTTGTGTACGTTGTATTTTAGATAATCACCAAAGTAGAAAAAATCGCCTGTGAAAACCTGTAAAATTTCGAACAAAGGCCTTAATTTTGCTTATAAAAACTATTTGCTTACCCCAAATACCCCTATTCCACACAGGCCACGAATCGCCCGAATTGCCACGAATTGATTTTTTATTGATTCGGGGGGATTCGTGAGGTTTCATTAAAAAAAATTCTCCAATCGTGATGGTGTACGAGTCAGTCCCGATTCAGATAGGATTTCGTCACGAATATTCGGGAGAATCGGCTCAATTCGGCTGGAATCGCACAAGAATTCATTACGAATAGCAAAATAACATTAGAGCATGCTGCACGAAAGTTAAGGAATCAATTACGAATCAGATAAGAATATGCCGAATGCAGCACGAATTGGGCACGAATAAACAGAAATCCGCGACGAATCGCCACGATTCGCGAGATTTTCTCTCACAATAGTTATAAAAAAGGCCCATCTATGCTTCGGGGGCATTAGTTCCAAAATGAATGTTCCTCGTAAAGCAGCAGTAGAATTGATCCTGCAACTTGAGTGTTGAAAACGGCTTCTTATATAGCTAGAAGAAAACAACTACGTTTATGTCGAGAGGCCCCTCCCCAGACTCTTTGACTTAGAAAAATATGGCAGTTCGCCATTGGCAAAATCACCAGCCAGGAGCTACTGACTGATCCTGATTGTGCTCCAGAATCTGCCAAATCTGTTTCAACTTCTAGGACTGCTTACATGCGCGAGACGGGGTAATTAACCTTAGGGAAAATCCTTCTACTATCTCTTCCTTGGTTTTATTGTTCGGCTTTATCTCCCGATTCCCCACGAATGAGCTAAGAGTAGCTACGAATGTCATAAACAATGCAAAAACGCCCCCGAATCGATTACGATTCAGTTACGATATCCAAGAATGCCTTAGGAATTTGGTACGAATCACGTACGATTTTTCGAATCGGGGAATTCGTGGCCAAAGTTTTGAACAGTTCAAAACTTTTGAGCCGAATTCCCGATAGACCTACGAATTGCAAGAACTCACTACGGACTGTGCGAATCAGTTAAGACCTTCACGAACTGAGTACGATTCAGCCACGAATCCAAAGATTTGTCAATTCGTGTCAATTCGTGGGATTCGGGGCCTGTGTGGAATAGGGGTATAAACTGTCGTTCTGTTGAAATCAACCATTTTACACTCCTTGCCAAAAGGGCAAGTTTCGCTTCATATTGAATGTATTGAAATACCGTGTGGTTATTAAGGCACACAATGGTAATACTATATGTTTTTATTCTCGGAACTCGCACAAGTGACTGCTGCTAAATGGCACGTTTGTCTGTGACAGAGTCACGTCACAGACAGGGTTTATCAACATAATAATCACTATTCCAACTTACAAGATGTTCACTGCAAGACAGACGTGTTCAATCATTAGAATGGGACAGACATGCAGTATTAAAACAGACAGATTCATACATTAATAGACACACAACCGGAGACAGACAGGCATTTACTATATTGATATACACATGTACGACCATTGTAGCTCAGTTGGTAGAATGGCGATCTCGTGACAAAGATCCCAACGTGGGCATTGTGCTACATACATGTATACATCATACAATGAAATATACTGACGAAAAGAATTAATTACAAGCTAAACGTACATATACTGTGAGACAAACTGACTTGAACATACATTCACGGACAAACAGACAGACAGACTTACTGACAGACATATATGTAGATTCAATCACAGACCGACATGATATACGTACACACAGACAGCGAGACAGGCAGACAGAATTAACACAATCTGGATCTATTAACAGCCAGTCAGGCAGACAGACAGACACCGACAGATTCGAAGACAAATAGATAACGGTCCAGATAAAAATAATTTTTAGCGTGAAATTTTCCAGTATTTTCTTAACCATCACTCTAACTCAAAAGAACCGTCTCATTGAGACGATTATTTTGAGTACCCACAACATATGTTATTGTTGAGAAATAATGTGTTACCTCTCTTATCTGCAAGCATGACATTAATTTAAAAGCATTATAGAATAAAATTCTTACCTCTTTCCTCCAGTAAATAAGGATGATTAAAGCAACAAGTTTCAGTTGATGAGTATTTATTGATTCAGCTTTCTAGAGCAATGACTCACGCTAATGACGTCATTATGTTGCTAAATGTCTTCAATCTCTGATGGTATTCCCCAGAATCGAGATATCGGTTTCCGATCAAAGGTACTTATTACTAGCAGACGATAAATTAGTTCAAAATATGTTTTGATCGTTAAACATCGCATATTGGTCATTTTAAAGACATTTAAAGTCATTATAAAATGAGCCTTTTTTATCAGACACAAAAGATAAACGTTTGGTAGCAATAAGATTATTGTGGAGAAAAATAAAGAAATCTATTCAAAGCAAAGATTATTTATATAAAAAAGACCGACTATGGCTTCAGCGTTTTTGATGCTAAACGTAATTTTTAATCCTAATGATTATTTGATTATTTTTGCCGCATGAGAAATGCTCTTTGACTGCCTTTTAAGTCGAATCTTAAGCGGCCACTCAAAAATAGACAAAACAAAATTCTTTTAAAACAACTGCTGGTAGCTTAATAAAGGTAAAGGACGTAAGTTGAGTATTTTGCAATGCAATACTTTTGACCTGCATAAAGCGACAACCGGTCTTGAATACATGTTTTGTCTTCTTTTTGAGTGGTCGCTTAAAACAGGTTTTACTGTATTCAGAACTTTTGCTGAAACTCGTTTTCGATATGTTTTTTTTTGTATTTGTTGTTCCATTTGTTTGTTTAATAAATATTTTATTAGATAAAGATCGTAGTAAAAAATAAATATTCTTATTTGACATTTGTTGTTGGTACTTGAAAGAACCTGAATGATGCTCATTTGAGCACCAAAAAAGATGTAGAGAACATATTCACAGCTTTACCCTCAAAATGTTTGTTTATCTAATATTCTTATTTTTTCTGTGCATTTACCAAAAACATCTATCCGTCTATGGTAAACTATTGATGCGTAATAACATAGAGTCACGCGACGCCAACGAAGCAGAATCATTGACCTTCTTGTAGAAAAAATAAAATCTTAGATCTACTTATCAGTTCAGTTCGGAGCAAAATAGTTTTCACTTAAAAAATGTAAATATATCCACCCCCAGGGAGCGGAAGTGACCGGACAATTGCGAGTGAATGGTAAGTTAAGGCATTTGCGATGTTGTACAGAGGAGGATCAGTCACTTGTTCACAAAAGAAAACAGTACTCCACACTACCCAGTTTAAACATGACCTATAACCTCGAAAAATCAACAAGCCAATAGAAGTCTTATGTATCTGTATTTTTCACGGTATGGAAATTTATCTGGGAAGTGTGTAGTACTGAAAACACAGGGTGCACGACAGCCATTGTCATACTTGTCATGATTTTACGCATAATCACGTTAGTACCCAGATAATATTCCTGTAAATTGATTATATTAAAACTGATATTTGAGATCATTCTTTAAAACAAATGGCACTGATCAGTCCATTTACGCGTTGTTTCAATGAGGCCACTGAGTAAAATTGAACTGAAATACAGCATAACAATATAGTTGGTACTTTCTGCTTATTTTTCTACCTTCTACAATTACATTTTAAGTTATTCTTGAATAAAAGCTGTTAAACTAGTGTTAACTGGAATAGTATGTAAAGAAGTCTTGTCATACCACCTATTTACATCATATAAATGGGCACATGACAGTGCATTGAACGGGTCCTTGCAATCCAGGCTGTTCGTATTGAACGGGCACTTGAGATCAGTAACACATTTAGTTGAAATGATAATTGTTATATTTTTGTGCAAATTTGTTATTTTGAACAGCAAATAGTCATGATATTGTTTTATTACATGCTTTGGAATAATGGTGTTTATGGTTTGTTTCAGCATGAATTCAGCTGGTACTGGTTTTCTGTAATACTATGCCTTGATAGGAGACATACTATAAAGTTTGCCTGCCTGGTATTGTAGTACAATTGGTTGTGTGTTCAGTTCGGCATTTTGAGTTTGTGCTTTTGATTTTCAAGCTTGACAATCATCCTTTCAATGAGATGGCCATGAAACCCTTTCTCTTGCATTTCTATCCTTATCACTGAATTTAGCAGGACAGTTATAGATTGCTTACGTAATATCCTTGAAATGCTTAGGTTAAGGCTACAAGAGAAAATTTTGATGAGGATAAATAGTCATCTTTACATGTCCACAGTGTTTAACCATGGACATAAAGCGACTAACCAAATAGACAAAATATGCATGGCTTGGTCGTTTTGGGCTGTAATGTTACATATGATCTTTAAGCTTTGTGTATTTATGTGATTTTGTTTGTATCATGATCCCTTACAGCTTTGTTTAAACTTTGCCTAAGTGCAAACATTATGTACCCAGTTCAGACTATTCTTTTATGGTCATTTGGGTACAGCCTGATCAGGGTTTATAGTGTGTGCTTCCATATGATCAAAACAAGTTTGGAGTGCATTTTGATATGCAGCTTATGTGAAAGCAGACAGCATTTTCTTGGCAAAATATTGGCAGGATGAAGCTTAATACTTTATGAATCAGTTAAATTCAACATCTATTGGAGTCTAAATATATTGCTTTTTCCTAATAATCTAAAATGTATGAACAAATGTACGAAAACAATTGCTGTTGGTAATTAAAAGAACCCTATCAGTAATTAAGGACATATGCTACTCAATACTTCCCACACTGAAATCTATTCAATACATTGCATACAGTTTGTTTTATGCATAGTCTGTCAATTTATGAAATAAAAAGGATAATTATGTCACCATGCTTATTTTTTTCATAATTTCATATGGAAATGTTTAGCATTTGACCAATTTTCTAAAAATAACCTAAGTCCTTAATATTAAGCTAAAGTGGTGTATTCGTCATCTAGCTTGTATAATTGCTCATGACCTCAAGCTTTTAAGAATATATGAAAAATAATTTGTTATCCCAAACCGTAACACGATACTGCATTATATAATTTGGTAATTCCCCAAAATTGGACTTATGATTTTAAATTAAAATCTGAAATTGAAAATGTTTATGTTTTGTTTTTATTTCATGGACTATGATTCTATTTTTTAGAAATAAGAGAAAAAATCAGGGGTCACTGTACTAACTATCTTTCAGGAGGACCAAATTTTACCATACCCTCACAGTTTTCAATATAAAAACGTTAAGGAGAGATTATTTGTAATTAATATCATTCCATATTACTTCTAAGAAGAAACTCAACATTATAACAATAAAAAGAAGATAAAAAACCAAAGCATCATAGGTGCCCACCAGGGAATCAACGCTGGTCCTCTGATTCCATACTCAAACACGCTAACCACTAGGCCACGTTGTCAGAGTGTAAGTGGCTCAAAATAACAGTACACATTGGACAGAAAATCTAAGTATAAACCATTTTCATGTGTGCAAACATGATAAAAACTTGGAAATTGTGTACATTGTTTCATTTTGCCTGATCTATACATCTGTATTTGGTATTGAATTTATCAGATTTGATAAAGAGTCAGTAGATATTTCTGACACATTTTAGCTATTTTGTTTCACCAAGAAAATACATGTATGGAAATATCAAGCTGACATAAGAGTATCTGAACACTGTATTGATCCACATTCGTAAATGCCCAAAAGACAGGATCTAGACAACTTTCCCTGTTTCCAATGCAGGAGACGTTGCGACCAGTTGTAATTTTGGCTTTCTAGATGAGTTCAAGCCTTTCTTAACTTTTTAGTGATGCAGTAAATATATTATGTTTGGTATCATTTTTGTACTCATACATTTTATCAAAATATGCTATACAACTATCAAGGGAACTTAACAAATCCGTTTGTTTTGCAAAATGACGTTGAAAACGTTTGTCACACGTAACACTGCTATTTGATTTTCCCACTTAAAACTTGTAGGAGGAAAGTGCTTCAGCTTAAACTGCCAAATTTTGTCAAAAGGACATTACTTTATTGTTATTTTCGACAGCCATGTTGATATTCCACTGAGTTATCTTATGCTTGAGAAATGAAGATAATTATTAAAGAAACTTTTATGTCACAATTCAGAAAGAGTGAAGAGGGGGTACTTTTGAGAGATATAATAAACGTATGAAAATATGAGATGAGAAAATAACATTTTGTGAAAAAAAGTACGCCTAACATGAAAAACATATTCCTGCTCTCGATAGTTGGAAATCTCATAGGAAAGTGAAGAATCAGTTTTACACTTGTCTAGCGTAAATGTTCAAAGTGTCAATTTTGGAAACCTATTGCGTATGTGTACATTTTCAACAGTGGCTATTTTAAGTGTTCTTATAATCTTGTTCAGGCAATTAAATGAACACATACGCCTTTCCTGAATAATAGCTCGGACCCAGTATAAATGGACTGGTCACTGACGGAAATACAAAGTTATGTTGTCGAGGCTTTATTTAAGGGCTATTTCAAAGGTACTACAGCCCATAAAATTGATTCTGAACATACACGAGATTATAAGAGGTTACTCCAGGTATGCGAAGCTAAAATATAACGAGTGACAGTAAAAAGAATTGAAGTTTTCTCATCTTTTTTATGTTGATTACTGACGATTTTCGGCTAAAAGTGCTGGAAATCGCTGAAATGATACCTTGGTTTTTTGCCGATGTTTATAAAGACAGATACACTTTTAAGAAATATAACATGCTGTCTTAAAGATAGTATATTGAACCATTGCTTTTCGAAGAAAATTCAAAGATATGCAGAGAAATAACGGAGATATGATTATTTAATCTTCAACATATGTCAGTTTTGAAAGCTCAGCCACCGTTGAGCCACGACAACGTATTTCCAATATGCACATTTACCTGTATGTAAGTGACCAGTCCGTGTTTATTGGGTCCGAGATAATAGTTTAATGTCAAAACATAAAGGATAATCACATAAATGCAAAAGCTGTCTTAAATAGACTTGTCTAGCGGAAATGTCCAATTTAAAAGTTGTAACAATGACGTTCTTGGCGTAAACATATTCGACGAGTTGTGACGTCGCCTTTTTAATTAATGCATTTCCAGATAATTTTGTTTACATATTTTTGTGTGTAAACTTGTTGTCTAAAAATTGTATATAATTCTAATATACGAAGCTATATAGATTTGCACAATTAAAATAGACTTACTACGTACAGTAAAAATGGAAAGAAAAATAAAATGCAAATTTGCGGTGGCGCTAACATTTCAATGCTTTAAAAATTTACGTCAAACGAGTCATAGATCTACCCTCAATCCAAGTGTGTATTTTTTTTTTATCATTTTTATTGTATAATCTATTAATTTATTCATATTTGAATCGGTTCTTAGCCTGAGCTACCGTTTGTCAAAGTCGATGTCATCTTTTTCTGGAATTGTTAAGTCGCGATTGTAGACGAATGTACACCCATGCAATATATTTCCACAATTGACACTTTGGACATTTACGTTAGACAAGTGTAAAACTTTGGTCACCTTCGGGGGTTCAGGGCATAATTATACGGTTCCATTCAACTCCATGTAAAAAGGCAGAATTCGAGCATCTGCAATTTTTTTCAGGACATTGCTTAGACGTTTTTCTGCCTGTGAGTGGCAAGATCTGTCATTCACCTTTCAAAAGAGTGAAAAGACAACCCACCTTAATAATCTTTTTTTCTAAGCATACTCCGTCCTTGGAGGGACAGTAAAAAAAAATCAGGCTGAAATCCGACCGGCGTCATACGTTACCTGGGGAGTGTGCTGGGGAGTCTGACAAAATAGTCCACACACGAAGATGCACTTTTCTGCATCAGCCTAACAAACATAGACCAATGTTTAATCACATGCACATTTAAAGAAAAATAAGAAGAACCCATTTACGCCATAAAGGGTCCAGAAACCCCAAGTGCTAAATTTCTAAAGGTACTTTTTTCGTGGGCTACCAAACTGGAAGACTGCAATTGTGTACCTTCTATACATGTAGACAATCATCATGTGCGTCAATGAAGAAATGTGCACCAAATAAAGTCTTAATACAGCATAAACGCTTTGTTAAACTGATGAAACCAATGCCCAACTAACAACTCATGTGTTGAATGCGTAATTAGGAAGTGGCAAATGGCGCCTATCGTTATACAATTGAACAAATTGCAACAAAATGCACATCTGTATTTACAGTATTAGAAATACAGTCCGTTTAACGGCTATTGTTTGTATTTATTTGTATTATATAACTATATGTGAGTAAAAGTGACATGTATAAAAATCGATCATAATTCGATACACTCCAGTCATAATCGACGTTTTAATGTTAAAATATACATACAGTGACGTTACGTTCTCTGGTCGCAAAACCGTGCGCAATGTCACGCATGATGCGTTTGGGAATTAGACACACACGTCTTTAATGCTTTTTAAGTTTTTATGTGGGCCTGGGAGCACCATAGATGGATGAATAGCCTAGTAGGCAGACTGTCACACTCATGATGAAGAAATCATGAGCTCTAATCCCACCATCCAGGTGTCCATGATCAAGATAATGAATTCATCACTTGTCCAGGGCAGGAAAATGTTCCTAAGCCACTGGAAAATGTCATCTGGAACGTTTAATCAAATAAGATGTTGGCACGTTTTGCATATGCGCCAACGTTTTAGCTGCCTTTAAATATCCAGTGAGGCCAGAGTTCTGTTTTGGCCTTTTGAGTCTTTATCTATTTGTGAGTACTCGTAGTTTATGCGTCTCTTTAAAGACATATGCGGCTAATTTTTATACGCATCATTCCCGCGTCTGGAAATATGTAAAGTTGTCTGGGTCCTGACTTTCGACCATTTAGGGATTCGGGTCAACACAGCTTTCAGAAACTCTTACAGCATATCGATGTTGCGACATTTTCTTGACAAAATACAGTAATTAAAGTATGTCTGAAATATCTATTGTCCTTTATCAGAACTGATCGTCTCAGTGCCATAGACAGATAAATATAGCTTAGACGAAATCAAACAATGTACAAAATTACCCTGGTTACGAATACGAATGTGGCCGAGTCTGTTCTATTTGTACGGTAATTTTAAGCGGCGCGTGGTTAGCGTGTCAAGCTACGAAACCAGAGAACCTGGATCAATCCCCAGGTGCGCACCTATTTTCAATGTGTTTTTTTTTCTTTCTATTTTTAGCATTTTAATGTTAAATTGCTTCATACTAGTAAAATGGCATCATCAAAACGACCGAAATGGCCATTCCTGAACTTTTTATATTGAATTATGCATGAAACCTATGGGGGTGGGGTTAAATTTGGCCCTCCTGAAAGAGAATAAGTAAGGTGACCCCAGATTTTTTATTCTTTTTTTTCTGAAAGGTAGTGTAATAGTCCATGAAATAAAAATAAATTCTTAAGATTTTCAACATCAGATTTTTAATATATGATTTATTCTAAAAACAAATTTCAATTTTCGACAAATTGCCAAAATATATCATGCAGTTTCTTGTCGAAGCTTGGGCTAACAAATAAATTGGAATATTTTCTAAAAGGTTTGAGGTCATGGGCAATAATTTGAGCTAATAGAAAGAAGTTGGCTGAAGATTACAACAATTTTAGCTCGATATTTAAGACTAGTGTTATTCTTTCATTTGTTTAGAAAATTGACTTCCAGATGATATAATGAACAAACCAGCACGATGGCATTTCCTTTTTATTTCATAGATGGATAGCCCCTGCATAAAACAAACTGTATGCAAAGTATTGAACAAATTTCAACATGGGAAGTATTTAGTAGCATATGCCCTTAACGCCAATATCGTAACAAAGTCAATATCTAAATAAGGGCATCGCATCCTATTCCAAATGGCCACTTTTCCACATAGAACATGACCTCTCAATGCTCTAGATCATTTGAAAGAAGCATCACGTTCTAGAGCATGGTGTCAATCTTCTCTTTTGTGCATCGGTTTTGTAAGAGCATCATCACATTCATCGTGAGAATATGGATCTTAGAGGATCAATGTTGAGAATCTCTGGGAAGGTACAGACGCTTTCTAGTAAGCAAACTTAATTTTTAATTGGCAGTGCCCTTATCTCTTGATATTAAATGAATAGTGAGGACCAATCTCAAACAAATACAAGCAATCACCTGTAACGAAGTCGTTTCTGTCAATGTTTAGGTATTTCCAAAAACAGGTTAGCATTCTGTAGCTATCCACTTACTGGTTGGCTTCATAACTGAGACGTGAAGAAGGTTGAGAGGGAGATGGCTGCTATCCTGAACTACAATTGTAATGACGAAAATATATGGTGATCATTTACAATTGGATTCCCTTATTTGGACTTTGATTTCGTGACGTCAAGCATATACTACTCTTGTGTATGCAAGCAGCGAAGGCTCTGATGAGCATGCGCATTTACACAGGTTCACAACAGAATGTAATGCTCTACTATGCGATAAGTACCGGGATCTTACGTGCTGGCTAATACACAAACACTCTGAAACATGCCATTGCTACACTATTCTTTAAAATAAATCCATGCAACATCAACTCTGTCAAAATTCAATGCGGTTGGATTCAGTTGGATTGCTCATACACCGATATAGTCAGGGAAAAAAATAGAAAAGTTAACAAGTACAGGCATTTTGTGAAGAAAAGGGTTTGACAACTTAGTTAGGGGTAATTTGGTATGCTGAATCCGAAAACCAATGTTGGCAAGCTGAGAAATGACCCCTTAATGACCTAATTTGCATATTTTCAAAATGGCCGCCAAAAATCATGGAATTTGACATATTACTGAAATATTTTATTTTTTTGCAATGTTTTTTATCCACAATTCTTTTGTATTATGTCCTAAGATTGTTGTACCATTAGAGTACATGGTTTTGGTGGCAATTTACATAATTATTCCAGGATACTACCGTATTCATGGTAATAAATGTCCATTTAGTTTATAAAATCATATATAGACTTGCCTTAATTAGTATCCTGCTATTTATATGTTAGTTTTATTCATAGCACAATTTTGGACCGTCTACCAGCTTGTCAAGTAATAAATAAGAAAGAAACTTTGATAATCAGCAAGTTGTTTTGTTCTAAAATAAATATGTCATAATGTCCATGCCAAAATACATGGTACATTTTGTATCTATAAAATGTGACAGAATGCACATTCCTTAGTACTCTAGGGTCTAATTAGACCAACCTTGCACCATCGGGGAAACTTCTAATGTGTGCCAAATTGTTTTGGGAGACTACTTAAATGGGGAAATATTGCCCTAATGAATAAACCCAGTTGAGCTATGTGAAATTGTATGGTTTCCATCGCAACGTACATTGCGTTTCTAACGAATGGGGATGTCCCTACAAAAGTACTTATATCTCAGCAGCAACTCTTCCAAACTTTTAAACTTGGTACCAACTGCATGTTAAGACATAGAACTCTCATCCAATGTTCAGATATGCAAATTTGCATATTCGTGAATATTAATGAAAACATTAGAAACAAGAGAAAAATCGTAAAAACTTAAGGGTTGTACATGCAAATTTATCTACATCTCAGCTGCTTACTATCCTATACTACTAGCCTTGGTACCATTTTAATGCTAATACATAGCACATCTACTTAATGGTCCAATATGCAAATTATCTAAAAATTGTATTCATGAATATCAATTAAATATTCGAAATGAGAAAAAATAGAGAACAATTAATAGAAGGTACATGCAAAATTAATCATATCTCAGCTATTATTTATCTTAGATTTCATACTCACTTACTTTCTAGACTTGTTCCCAAATTAAAGTCCAGAAAAAGTTCTATAATAGTGTTGTTGATACGCAATTTATTTAATTTGTTTATTAATGAGTATTTTTGAAGGTACAACCTTATTGATTCTTTTTCATTTTTTCTTTAGTTTTCTATAGTTTTCACCAATATTCATGAATATGTTTGTTAAATGATTGTATATCTGACCATTGGTTTATAATACTATGCCCCAGTCTTAATTTGATACTAAGATTAACTGTCTAGAACATTTAAAAGATGAGATACGAGTTATTTTAGAAGTAGACCCCACTATTTTCTCTACGCTTTTTTTTCTCATTTCTAATGTTTACATTAATATTTAATACATTTAAAAATAGATAATTTCACATAATAACTATCGAGTAAAGTAAACTATCTTAGCTTTAAGGCGGTACCAAGTGTGGTAGTCTAGGAATATTAGCCGCTACGATATGAGTAATTTTGTAGGTACACCCCCTTTATTTTACTACCATTTTTCTCTCGTTTCTAACATTTCAAATAATATTCAAGAATATATTCATAAAATGATTTGCATATCCAATCATGGCATAAATGTGCTATGTCTTAGCATTTATTCGGTACCAAACTTGTTAGTCTAGGTCAATTAGCAGATGAGATATATGTGATTTTAATTTTTATACAATTTTTCTGTCTCTGTTAAATGTTTTCATTGATATTCACAAATAAGTAAATCAGATTTGTATATCTGACTATTGTGCTATAGTACTATGACTCACCTTTCATTTGGTACCAAATTTATAAGTCTAGAGTAGTTTGCAGCTGACATATGGGTTATGTTGTAAGTACCCTCCTTATTTTTTCTACTATTTTCTCTTTTTTCACATGTTTGCATAAATATTCATAAATATTCAAATTAGATCATCTGCATATCGTATCATTGGGTAAAAGTACTTTGTCTAGGCTTGATTTGGTACCCAGCATGATAGTCTATGATAACTAGCAACTGACATATGTGTAATGTGTATAGGTACACCCCCTTATTTTTTCTATGAATTTTATTTTATTTCTATTTTTTATTAATACTCAAGAATATGCAAAAACAAAAATTTGAATATTAGCACATTGAATAAAAAAAACTTTGATGGGCTTTAATTTGGTACCAGGGTCAGTAGTCTAGATTAGATACAAACCATTTCGTAGGTACACCCACTTTCTTTAGAATCATATTGTGGATTTTCACATTATGGGGGAAGGTAAATTGTTCTATGCAAGACTCCCTGAGCCATGATTTTCTTTGCTATTTAGCGACCATGCTGTTTCGCCAGTAACTGACAGCTTACTTTTCTTAAATTGGTGGAAAAAAATCCATGAAAGAATGTGCGGCATGCAAGTGTCTGTCTTGAGTCTGCTTGCAAATGACCCAGCTACAGTGCCCGATGGATTGCAATGGGCACAATGCAATTTTATGTAATCCGAACAGGTTTTTTTCGGAGACAATAAGAATTTTTGGTATTGAGTGGTCCCACTGAACAATTTCGCACCATAAGTAATTGTCCTTGGGTGCAAGGTAAGTCTGTAAGTGTGTGTGTGTGTGGGGGGGGGGGGGACAAATAGTCATTCCATGATCTTATCTCTATTTTTAGTTTCATAAATATTCATGAATATGCAAATGAGAAAAAATTATATATGAATATTGGATGAAAGGACAAATTGTATCACTGATGATATAATGGCACACAACAAGGACAATTTGGAGCTGGACTCAGTCTCGTTTGCTTTTTTTATAAATTTTTACCCTTTTTTTCTGAAATTTTCATCAGTATTGATGAATATGCAAATTAGATAATTGATCTGCATATCAGGTCATTCCATCAGATGGAAGTACTATATCTAAGCTTTAATTTGCTAGATAGTTTAATAGTGTTTGGTGAGTTGCTGATGAGATACGAGTCTTTTTGTAGCTACAGGCCCACTTTCTGTAAAATCGTTTAACCCCCTCCCCTAGCTGAAACTTACAGAATGTTGTTTAAATTGCCATATTTTCCTGTAAACAATAGATATATCATTGCTATGCATTTTTTAAAGTTCTCATTTTAATGAAATCATTCCGGACACATTTCAGCCACATAATAAGTATGGACTATAATGAAAAAACCTTTACTAAGTTGGAAGCAAGATTTTTGCTCAAGTTGTCCCCCCTGATTACCTCTTGGTCATATTTTGAGTTCTAATTGTATAAATTGATGTCAGTGAAGACCTCCAATCATGAGAAGATGTTTTTGGATTGATTTGTACCGGCTTGGCATCCTTAACACGTTACTCTACAATTTTTTATGGATTTTCTTCAATTTGGCGGCCATCTTGGAAATATGCAAATTAGATAGTGAAGATGCCATTTTTCAGCTTGCCAACATTGGTTTTTGGATTCAGCATACCAAAATACCTCTGATAGGTATCTCAAAACCTTTTCTTCATAAAATGCCTGAACCTTCTTAAATAAGCGTCTTTTCCTGATTTTTTTTCCTGACTAATACAGGGCTGGCATCACGCTTTTATTGGGGACGGATGTTAGTCCGTTCCCCAATTTTAACAATAGCGTTTTGACCACACGTCGTAATTTGCTCTTGCACTGTTGAACACATCAATATGTTACCATTAATCCCAATTTTTCAGCATATGTGTTGCAAAGTATCAGGTTAAATGGTTGATTTAGAGGCAGAGAGGTAAACAGTTGATTCTGGATCAGTTACTTTCTGAGAAGCCGGCTGATATGGATCTACATTGTATTCAAAACAGGGCATTACCAAGCCGCATGATAAGGGATTAATACAATCCTAACAACACCTATTAAGAAGCTTCCGCGTAAAAATAGTTCCAACTTGTTTCGTGTTTTTTATTGTCGTTGTTGTTTTTGTCTTTTTAAAAATAGGTCTAGATCTACAGTAATTGAGATTTATCTGCTCGATTTCAAAAAACCAATCATAAATATATGTAAATTACTATCGCGCAATAATAAATTTATATAATTAGCGACCACGTGAGCAGGGAACCAGTTGATACATATACAAGAATTGGCTTTTTAAAAAAGTTAGCGGTCGTTTAGCGATATGATTTTAAGTCGTCTTACGCACTACATACTTGTGTTTGAACCTCTCAGACTTGTCCAATTGCATTAATATTTGTTCTAAGTTTTGATTATTAATATCCCAGCTGTGATTTTATATTTAATTTTTACAATTTAATACATTTTCCCATTTAATGCACCCTGGAAAATGCAAAAGCCAAAAGGTAAATAAAATCTAAACCTGTTGACTGTACAATGTGCATACTTCACGGAGCCTTCGTTTCTAGCATAAATGTGAACCATATCACCATTTAAGTCAACACGACCTTTTGGTACTTAACGCATTGTCCAGTGACGAAGACTCGGGCGACTCCGTGCAAACATGTGCAGACTCGCCTTCGCAGTCGCATTGTTGAGTGTCTCAGGCAAATGTGCAGACTCGTCATGCATTCGCTGCTCGTATTAGCGACAACCCAATCACCATTTGATCAAACACGCGACATTTTAATACTGTTGCGAAGGCTCAGACGAAACTGTCAGCGCAAATATGCAGACTCGCCAAAGCCGTAGTCACTTCACAATGCGATAAGTGTCAAAATCTCGTGCTCTCTAAAATGGCGATTTCGGTGTCATTTTTGCAAGCAGAAAATGCTCTAAAGAACAGGCTCACCTAATGATTCATCACAGTTCCAAAATATCATGTGGTGGCTCAAATGGAAATCTGTGTTCCAGAAGCGAAGGTTCTGGTGAGTCTGCACATTTGCACAGGCTCGCTTGAGCCTTCGTAACAGTATCAGAATCCCATGTGCATGCTCGATCGGCGGTGTGTGTGTCATTTATGCGAGCAGCGAGTTAAGGCTCTGGTGAATATTCACAAGGCTGCACAGGTTCACCTGAGCCTTTTGTCAGTCGACAATCTAATAAGTACCAAACTCTCTTGCTGGCCCAAAATGCGCTTTCGCTGTCATATATGACTTCAGCGAATGCTCTGGTGAGTCTGCACATTCGCACAGGCACAACTGAGCCTTCGTCACTGTACCAAAATTTTTTGCGTTGGCTCAAATGACGACTTGTGTCCTATTTATACGAGCAGCGAAGGCTCTGGCGAGTCTGCACCAGTAAATACAACAACGGGGTGCAACCATCGTTGCATTATTTCAATGCTCACTTCAAGGTTATGAAAATCCTCAATAAAACTTTTATCAAGAAAATGTCATTTCATGGAGGTATAATGCTGCCTATGCTTTCATCAATATAGGCTGCTAACTGACTCAAGGGTCGTTGTCGACTTTTGAAAAGTGGTACGATCTTGAAATGTAGTATGCGTCTTTCGAGTGTCAAAGGCACGTGTGTGTGTGTGTGTGTGTGTGTGTGTGTGTGTGTGTGTGTGTGTGTGTGTGTGTGTGTGTGTAGGGGTGGGAGGGGGAAGCACGAGAGAAACGACCCCTCTCGTTGGGGGATAGGGCCTCCCTAAAGAAATATTTCTAATTCAAAATGTCCGTAAAAGCGATTCTAATGCATTTTGAGGTCATATTTTTCTAGTGAAGCCAAGTTTATTTTTTTACAAGCATTAGCTTTTTTTTTTTTTTCTAAATGCATATAGCAGCTTTTTGAACCCTCACCATCAATGCATTAACACATATGTCGGCCCATCGGCGGTGGCGGTGGACAGTTTCTATTTCTCAACCAAAACATAGTTGTGGGTACTCAAAGAATTGTCTCAATAAGACGGTTCTTTAAAGCATCCAAACATATGTTTAAATCTCTACCAAGGCATATGTTGTGGATAATCAAAATGGAACTGTCTCATCTTTTGAGTACCCAAAGCAAATATTAAAACTGATGGACAAGAAAACATTCTCACTATTACGCTGGAATTGTTTGCTAATCTAGACCTATGATTCTATATCGAGAGAAGACTCAACAAATCAGGTTGCGCATCTACAACATTACTACGGGTTAACACGAAATCATGTTTGATTCGAAACAGCATAATTTTATATTATGTTTTCTGTTTCTTCTCAGCTCACAGGGGTCGGCAATGATGATTTAAGAAAACTTTGATGCACGCTCACTATTATACTTTAATTGTAATTGGTGCCACTTTCTTAATCTTATTTTTTGTAACGTCCGCTTTTCACACCCTGATGCCCCAAGAATGTGTGTGTGTGGGGGGGGGGGGGGAGGGGGGGGGGCTGAGATTTTCATATATATACGTAGGCTGGGACCATTTTTGGGGGTTCAAAATCTTGAATTTTAATATTTTTGGGGGGTTTCAGAAATATCATTATTTTGGGGGGTATGAAGATTTTGTGGATATATCATAACAAAATTGGACTGGTTTTAGAGGTCATTTCTATACATTTCAGGGATTTCAGGGGTTTTCTTAAAGTCAATGTGCAGGATGGGGATATTTTTTTGGGTAGCCCAAAATTACAAATAATTTTTGGGGTCTGGCTGATATTCTCGATATATTTTGGGGGTAGACAGTAGTTGCTGGGTCCAAGCCTACGTATGAAGAAAAACATGAGAGAACATAATAATGTCTAAGTTCAAAACTCCCAAATATACTATCAAATGTGCACAAAATATAGGCTGCACATGTTCAACGTGGGAACAACCATAATGCAAAGTTTGAATATAAAAGAATGAAAGCTGCTGGAGTTACAGATTACATAAACGAGACACCCAAACCATTTCGGATGGAAAAATGTCCAAGTTCAACGGAAAATATTTTTCAATGTGCACAAAATAGGAGGTACACATGTTCAATGCATGAATGATCAATCATTATGCAAAGTTTGAATAATAAAGATACGAAAACTGTGGGAGTTACAGATTACACAAACTAGACACCATCTAAGCATTTTTAACGTAAAAAATACCTAAGTTCAAGACCCCAAAACACGAAACAAAATATTTGGGGAATGTGCTCCAAATCAGAGATGCACATGTTCAATCGTATCATCATGCAAAGTTTTCATATATAGGAACGAAAACTGTTGGAGTTACAGATTACACAAACTATACACCCAAAGCCATTTCGGAGTGAAAAAAATTCTAAGTTCAACACCCGTCAAAAATTGAGAAAATATTTTTCAAATGAACACAAAATAAGAGATGCACATCTTCAATGTGTGAACAATCATTATGCAAAGTTTGAATATAAAGGAATGAAAAGTGTTTGAGTTACAGATTACACAGACCAGACACCATCTTAGCATTCTGGACAGAAAATATGTCTAAGAGCAACGCCCCTCAAAAATAAGAAACTTGATATTCATGAATTATGCACAAAATAGAAGGTGCACATCTTCTATATGTGAACAATCACTATGCAAAGTTTTAATAGAAATGAATGAAAACTTTTGGAGTTACAGATTACAAAAACTAGGCACCCTAAAAGTATTGCGGATGGATGGACAGACGGAAAGACGGACTCTCTTACATATGGATTCTTGTTGGTTGCCAATAAAGCGTAAGTACCCAACAAATCCCAGAAAAGTTTAACGGAATAAACTTCAGTTTGAGTTTATATTGCCTAGGTTACATTTGCTACGGTCGTCGTACGATTTATTTGTCTACGATTTTCTCTACGATTTTTTCGGCATCGTAGGCGGCTAAAAGCTACGACGTATGTGTTTACATTACTTACGATCACCTTACGATTTCTTTCGGCGACAAACTAGAACAAAAGTTTACAGAGACCTTGCGGATATCGTACGACAACCGCAAGGTTATCGTACAATCATCGTGTTATCTTCATGACCTCCCTATATAAATCGCACGATGCCCGTACGATGACCTTGCGGAAGTCGCAAGGAGTCGGTACGCTGACTGTGCAATTGTCGTGTAATTATGTGCATGGATTCAAACGGCTATCCATGTTCATTTTTGCATTCCATTTGAACTATGTTTCAAAGTCATGTGATCACAAATCGTGATGTGAAGAGGCTAGTGTTTTAGTTGAATATGGTCCCAAGGTATGAAACAGCGTGATACCTTTGTGTATATTTTAATGTCGATTTCTAAGTTCTGCAGTTTTCATAAAGTTTAAATCACAGAATATTGCAACCACTTTTTTATAGTACACTTTTATAATTCGAAAAGTAGCACTTTAATTGAAAATATAAAGATGCTTTTATTGTATTAGCGTAGACTAAAACGCTTATTATGGTTTTATTCAGTTTAATCATTCAAAGGCACTCTACGGCCAGCAACACATAAAATCTGCGTCATAAGCAAAAATGAAGTCGTTGCATGCGAACAGCAAAGTTACTGATCAGAATGCGCTTTCTTCCACTCGGCCTGGTCAGCACATTTGCCATTCGTTTTCAGTAAAATACATTTTGTAGAACATTCATTCATTCAAATTTCAATGTTCGAACTAGTCACATCTTCTCACTTCGAGATTTTATTCCTTGAAGTAATACTCAAATTCAAATCCCAGAGTTATAAATCACAAAAATATCTGGACTTTTTTTTAATCTCATCTAATTAATTAAACCCCTTATCCAACCAGCATTTTATATACTGAAAATGCATATGCATTTCACGTTAGGTGCATATTTTGAATTGCTCTTCAGATAATTTTATCATGGAAACATACTCTATGGGCCCTGATTAGCATGCACGGATCCAGAAAGTTATGTCAGAGGGGGTCCAACTCAACTTTTTTACTTGATAAGGGCGAGAGGATCCAAATACCACTAATTATTGGCCCGCTAGCGAAACGTCATTTTAAATGGCGTTTCGCTGGCAGACCGATGCTGGCCCGTCATGTAATGCTGGCTTGGTACATGTTTAGCTTTGAGATTTTCTACGGGATCTGGACCAGTATTGATAAAAAAAAACTATATTTTTGTGATTTTCCAGGGGGGGGGGGGGGGTCCGGACCCCCTGTTCCCCCCTCTGGATCCGCTCATGATTAGACTGCTTCCATCAGCAAACTGAACTGTGTCCATATTGAGTCACACTGAGTGGTGGTATAAGAAACATCACCTGAAGACAAATATTGAAATGAAACAAACAGCTAATGATAAGTCGCAAGGCGAACGCACGATCATCGTGCCATCGCCTTAGGGTTACCGCAGGATGACCGTCCGATGTCCATACGATTTTATGGGCCCTGCAAAGGCATCGTATGGCGACCTTGCGGGCTCCTTACGACTATCGCAAGAGTGTACGATCATTTTTGGGCCAAGATGACAATCTAAAACCCTGCGTTGTCCTCACGATCATCGTGCGGTGCCCGTACGGGGATCATACGATGTCACTGCGATGTGTCTACGGGCTACGGGCTTACGATTTTTTTCAAATTTGTCATTGTGCGGAGTTAAACAAAATCGTAGAGGCCACGATGCCCGTAAATCCGTACGATGATCGCAAGGTCTCCCTGCGGAGGCGGTACGGAAACGGTGATTTGGACATCGTACGGGCATCGTATACTCGTAATAAGGCAAATGTAACCGAGGCATTAGCTCCCTTTATAGTACCCAACGAGAGTCCATTCGTGAGTACGAACGGACGGAGTGGACCTACTACTAGACCTGCTTTCGCTGAGGCCACGCAGGTAATAATAATTATGAACAAGTATTAGCCTAAAAAAGCTGGTGGTCGTTTAACCTGATTATAATATGTATTCATGTACACTGCATGCTTCAATTTTTAAATTCTCGAGCCTGTCCATTTACAATGGTTCAAAGCTCTGAGATATAAACGTCAGAGCTGTAATTGTTTACCATTAACGTGCTTCCATCGCGTATAGGTCTACTCTTTTTATGTGGCTGGATTTTAAGTACCCGGCTTATGCATGGCCATTTATAGTCTAGCGTGAACAAGATATGTTATGATAGTGGATCTAGCATGCGACACAATTATGGAACGTTATTTGACAACATTGGACAGCCCATTTTTACGATATTTTTTTTCTAAAACTGAGGCCAGAAAGCAAGGTAACAGCGACACTGAATGATATTCGACACTCCCTGACCCCCAGGATGTGTCCACAAACCAAATTCGGGATTCCTATATCATATAATATAGGATTTATGCTCGTGACACGATTTTTCTAGATCTGAGGGCATATGTTAAGGTAGGGTACGCGACGCACCGTGACCCCAAGATACATGAATTCACGAATTTTGGCATTCCTACTTCAAATAATACAAGAGATATGATCCCAACATTCTGTCAACACTGAAACACTGTCTCAGAGCTGACAACAGCAGAAACCACTTGGTGCCTAAATTAATATTACTGGGCAGATCTTCACTCTAGATGGATTCTGCTGAAGTCAAAAGCTGAGAAAGAATAGTATCTTAATTTGACCATATGTACATACAAATGGACGGTGATACTAAAGTATGAGAGTAAGTCCTGTTCCTTCAGCAATTAAGTACCTATAGTCTTATATTGTAGATACGTATGCATAACCATTAATAGTCTATAATAAAACTGTTTACCGTGTCCGTTATATGGCAGTACATCAATTCATATCTAATTCCGTGTGATGTAGATACAAATAAGAAATGACAATTTATATAGGAACCAAGTGGTTTCAAATTTTGATGCTGCCAGTTCTAAGGAAGTGGTTTTGATGTTGATTAATTGTTTATTGTTTCTTCTATTTTTTTTCCTTGGTCCTTGTTTGGCTTTTTTGTTGTAAGGTTTTAGTTAACCATTCTTGTTAGCTAAATCACAGGTTGTACAAAAGGTATCAAACTAAAAATCTCCCTATTTGAAGACTTGAACGCTTAAATACAGCCGTCCCCATCAGTACTCTCAGTGCTTTGATTTATAACGTCGCCACAACCTGTGTTAGAGCAAACAAACAGTGTTACCAAATTTTGGGGAAATTTTGGGGAAATTCTGAAGGGTTATTTGAAGGTTTTGTTTATACTTGAATGTAATTTATTTTGAATAAAAAGTATCAGTTGACAGAATGTATGCAAGGTTTTGAACAAATCTCAATTTTGGAAGTATTTAGAAGCATATGTCCTTAAAGCTTTCTGTCATGGTTGGGGTCCCCTAATGACAAAACCATCAAAGTGGCATGTGCACCAGGTCCCGAGGTATAATCTTTTTTCATGCTCAACTCAATTGAGCATGAAATTTATCCTGCTGATAAATGCTAAAATGCCAACAAAATATCCAGCTAATATATGTTAAAAAAATTCCAACAATTATTGGCATCTTAATATTTATAAGCAGGATAAATACAACAGGAAAAAATCATATTTTTAGTAGCTTGCTTTTTATAAGGAAATAGAATTTCACTCTCAGTTGAGTTGAGCATGAAAAAGTTTTATTACATTGGTACCTAGTCGCAAACCCCTAAGTCAGGTTTTCTCATAACGGGCCCAATTATCAGAGTCCACTCTTGACGGTTATTTTCACCAAATGCGATTGCAGACAATTCCAGCTTTCTTATAAATGCATCTACCAAGGTCAGAACCTCTAGGGAATGAGCAGCACAGTGGCTTATCCTTGTTTATCATACAACAAGGCCAGTGAAGACCGCCACATTCCTCGCCAAGATGGCGACATTTTAAAGGATTCTGGGCGTTCCTGTTTGCTATCTCCCGCAGTTCCTTCTCAGCGTTCTCCATCTCCATAGGATTGGGTCGCTGTAGTAACCATGCAATGAAACGTTCTGACATATTTTCTTCAACCTTCTTCTCTGTGTTCCTGTGTAAGTACATGTAGAACGAATTGAGAAACAGATCACGCATGCAAGGTAAAACAATTACAAAATACTGCAAATTCTGAAAATTTCGAGAGGGTTTTATGTACGCGAAATTTCGTGATTGCGATGTTTCGCAAAAATAATCCCATCGCGAAATGGCAAAGTAACTCTGCCATAAACTGATGTGGGTAAATCATGTTTCAGTTGCAAATGTGTATTTTAACGCTATTCGCGATAAATAAAATTCTTGTGAAAATGTTTGAGTTTACAGTACCCAGTGATATCGTTTGTCGTGCGTACGTTTTAAATATAAGACAATATCTGAAGGGCTCAAAAAGCAGGTGAGTATGACCAGGAAATGTCACAATCAAATGCAGGAGCGTGACATTATCTATCTTCTCTCTTTAGTCATAATACGATTCTGTATGCACCACACAGCTTTTCAAATGGTTTCTGGTCGAAATTCAACGTCATTATACATGCGCATATCCCCTAAAACAATTCATTTTTTTTCTACCGCAACACATCAGATATGATCAACATTCATGGTATCACGGCCATGTAGTTTTTATGCAGTTGCCGCCATGTATGTTGTTTCCTCATGCAGTCGCTATTTGCTTGGTCGATGAGAATATTTCTTTTGAGACCAGATCTTGACCAATGAGATGACGAAATAAATATGCGACGTGTGAACAAAAATGGCGGCGTAGGCAGCAACTGGTTTGTAACGGGGTTAAATTATTCGTAGCAGGCCAATTTAAGTTGTGACGGAAAGAAAATAATAATGCTTTAGATCACAAGGACATTTTCGTGACAATATGAAAACTCTGATGGCTTACCATACAAGAGGTGTTCCATGTTTATTTGAACACATTTGAAATTACCACAACTCAATCATTTCTCATTATATTTTGTAAGAACTGAATTTCAGTAATGGATATTTACTTTTTGGAAGCAACTTGAACATCAAATTTTAGGGTTTACAGTTTCCAAGGCTTCTGTGCGCCTGTTTTGCTTTGCAACTTGGCATAATACGTTCTACCATACAAATGCCCAAATGGGTAGTCCATGTATAAAACAGTGTGTAATTGTTCTATGTTTTGTTGAGTGTTACTTTGCGTCTATCTTAGTTTTTCAATCATCTTGATTGGGGGAGAGAGCTGGTTGCTTAGCTTATTTTGTATTCCTGGTGTCTCGTGATTGTTGGGTGGCTCTTCCTCGCGGTGCCACGGGTTGATCTGCAGTTTGTGTTTGTGGTATTTCCTGATCATACTCACTCACTATATATTATGCAGGAATGTGTGTGAGAATAGGTTCATGTAGGAGTGTGTGGGGGAACATGTTTGTAGAAATGCGTGACACAGTGTACAAACACGTTTATGTAGAAAAGTGTGTACCAATATGTTTATGTAGAAATGCATGTACGAAAATGTTTATGTAGAAATGTGTGTACGAATATGTTTATGTAGAAATGTATGTACGTGAATGTTTATGTAAAATGTATGTAAGTAAATGTTTATGTAGAAATGTGTGTACGAATATGTTTACGTAGAAATTTATGTACGAAAATGTTTATGTAAAATTGTATGTAAGTAAATGTTTATGTAGAAATGTGTGTACGAATATGTTTATGTAGGAATGTATGTACGAAAATGTTTATGTAGAAATGTATGTACATAAATGTTTATGTTGAAATGTATGTATGTAAATGTTTATGTAGACATGTATGTACGTAAATGTTTATGTAGAAATGTCCATTGTCGCAAACAGGAAGCTCGCTAGCATGAACAAACCTGTCGCCTTTCGCTCGGTGCACACTGGGATTAAGCCGCCATTTTTATTAAAAATATATTAAGCAATCACTGCTTGCATGAGTCGGGGCTTTACATCCAGAAAATATTGGCTAAAAGAGAAATGATATACTGTCAAAAATCTAACTTTTTGCTATTTTAACAATAAATTCTGTCACTACAGCAGTGCGAGAATTGAACGGGACTAGCAAAGTATCGCTAGTTACCCATGATGCAAAGGGCGAAATGCGAGAGATCTAGATGAGGTATCGTCAGGTCTCGCGAGAATGAGAAATGTCTGTATTTAAATGTTTATGTAGAATGGTATGTACGTAAAAGTTTATATTGAAATGTATGTACGTAAATGTTTATGTAGAAATGTATGTACGTAAATGTTTATGCAGAAATGTGTGTAAGTAAATACTTATGTAGACATGTATGTACGTAAATGTTTATGTAGAAATGTCTGTATTTAAATGTTTATGTAGAATGTTATGTACGTAAATGTTTATGCAGAAATGTATGTACGTAAATGTTTATGCAGAAATGTGTGTACGTAAATGTTTATGTAGAAATGTATGTACGTAAATGTTTATGCAGAAATGTGTGTAAGTAAATGTTTATGTAGAAATGTATGTACGTAAATGTTTATGTAGAAATGTATGTACGTAAAGGTTAATGTAGAAATGTGTGTACGAATATGTTTATGTATAAAAGTATGTACGTAAATGTTTATGTAGAAATGTATGCATGTAAATGTTTATGTAGAAATGTATGTACGTAAATGTTTTTGTAGAAATGTATGTATGAATATGTCTATGTAGAAATGAATGTACGTAACTGTTTATGTAGAAATGTACGGACGAAAATGTTAATGTAGAAATGTATGTACGAAAATGTTTATGTAGAAATGTATGTGCGAAAATGTTAATGTAGAAATGTATGTACGAAAATGTTTATGTAGAAATGTATTTGCGAAAATGTTAATGTAGAAATGTATGTACGAAAATGTTTATGTAGATACGTGGTTACGAAGCTGTTGTTTAGAAATATGCGTACGAACAGGTACGAAGATGGGGAGAAAGGTCAATGAATATTCTTATGTCTCGGGTCAATCTTGTCAGGTCATACACTTATTTTTATAGTGTGTGTGTGAGTGTGTGGGGGGGGGGGGTGGGGGTGTGTGTGGGTGTGGGTGTAGGTGTGGTAGGGCAGGGTGTCAAAAAGTGCATTGCTTAACTCTTTCCTTGCTAGTGGCGACTTTTTGCTAACCTTTACCATATGGGCCAAGAACAAGACTGTTTGAACGTCGGTCCTGATCTGGGTCCAAGTGATAGAGTTCCTGACAGAGAGTTAAAAGAAAATAGAAAATGTCAGCTGACAACAACATGAAAATTATTCAACATGCAAGGCGCTTAAGCAGTTACCTCTTTAGAAGATCCAGTATCGCATCCACTTCATCATCCTCGGAAATAGCTGAAAAATATCGTAGGAGTAATGAACTCTCTTCATCAGCCAGTCATGAACTGATACAAGCAGCGCAGACCCAGCTAAAACTTGTTTGTAATGAGAATGTTAATGGAAAGAAATACAATGTCTTATCATTAGTATATAATATCAATGAAATACTGGGAAACAGTTGTCGAATTATAAGGCATGTGTCAAAAACTGGACCTTTTGAGCCAAATGATCTGTTTTCCTTTGTGCCAAAACCTTTTGAGCCACTGAACAATTTGTTTTATTTTTGAGCCAAAAAATCGTTTTTACTTTGAGAGCCAAAACCTTTTGAGCCAAAATATTTGTTTTTCCTTTGAGCCAAAACCTTTTGAGAAAAAAACCCTTTTCACTTTGAGCCAAAACTTATTGGACCAAACCGTTTATTTTTACTTTGAGCCAAAACCTTTTGAGCCAAAAAAAATATTTTTCCTTTGAGCCAATACATTTTGAGCCAAAGGATTTGTTTTTTACTTTTAGCCAAACCTTTTGAGCCAAAAGATTTGTTTTCATAGAGCAAAACGGTTTGTAAATCATTTATGTTATTTCTGTCTTGTTTTGTTACGCTTTCATGCACGTCTGTCTGTTGATGCGTTGTGGTCACCTGCTGGGAAAGGGCTGACCTCTTGGCTCTCGTTTGTGATGTCTAATTGTGACGTTGGCACTTTCCCATTGGTATCCTGGGTCAGGTGTGGTGCTTGGTTGCATCGATTCCTGATCTTTGCCCTCTTTCTTACTTTTATTTTTATTTTATTTCCTTTGCGCCACAATATGTTTTCCTTTGAACCAAAATATATGTTTTCTTTTGAGCCAAAATATGTTTTTCCTTTGAGCCAAAACTGATGGGACTTAAAAACAAGGGTTCTTGAACTGTAGGTAGCATTAATCTTCTGTAGTCATTTCATAAAATTTTCTGCAGTGAAATTCGTGCCCTGTGCTCTACGCAAGAGAATAAGACAACTAAGCAATGCAGTTCTCGCCTTGGTGTTTTGGTTAATTTAATGTTTTGTGTTTATATAAAGATGGTTTACCTGAGTAGTAGTTTGACACTGACTCATAATGCCTTCACATAAAAAAAGAAATTCCTTACCATTCCTGCCATGATAGCATCCGAATTCCAAGACAAACATGATGACAGCAAACTCTAAGACAAACCTCATCTTGACATATATAAATATCGTGTGAATGGCCTGCGATATTGTTTATATTCTCGATAAATAAAATAAAAATAGCCCGCAGCTTCCGCATATGCTTTCATGGTCTGTATATGAAAAAATTACCATATACCATAGCTGGGGCCCCCAGGGGTTTTGGGGATCTGGGGAGAATGGCTATTTATTTTCAGGGAGCTAGGGAGCATTGGTAATTATTTCAGGGGATCTAGGGAGCAAGCTCATATTTTTGGGGGTCTAGGGAGCCCTGCCCAAAAGCAAAAAAATAAAGGAAAAGCCTCCATTTTGTTTGATTATTTTTTAAAATTTCTTCTGCTTCTGCTCCCCAGACCCCCCTTCTAAATGTTATTTTTTTCCATTTCGTACTAACATGCTCATCTAAATTTTTCTGAGAGAAGATTGTGCCAAATAGGTTTTTGTTCATTTATAATCTTTCAAATTGTTGAATTTTTTGTCGGTAATAACATACTTTGGGAAGCCCAGATAGCACCTTTTTGCCATTTTTTTCTGGTGGAGCATCCCCCGACCCCCTAGCAACAGTGTAGCTACACATTAATACAGGGCTACCTACCCACATGCTATGTAATTATCTCTTGAGGCAATTAGCCTTTTTTATAGAAATTTTTGAAGATTGCTTATAGGATATATACTGAATTAATGTTCAAGCATATAGTCGCTATTAGCAAGTATAAAAATGACTTTTATGGTTAAAAAATAAATGCTTTCACTAAAGTCTCTAAAAATATCTAGTTTAAGCTGTTGGAAAAATCAGCCCCTGCCCCCAAAAAGAAAACCAAATGGTCTGTCTCTAATTTAAAAAATCTAATCAAATGAGCATTCCTCCAAGTCTACTCTACCAGGTACAGCAACAACATTTCATGAGCCATATATCATGCATTTCATTAAAATAATTATATGTCATGTATTCCATGGCTATTATATGCCATGTATTCCATGGTTAAGCCCTGTCTTTTCATGTATAAGGCAAAAAATTAAGTTATCATTAAGTCATGCGCTACTATATAGCTTCAACGTTTTTAAGTATGTGATTTTAATCCTACGGAAAGAAAATACATTTTAGGGAGAATTGGCTTATATTTTTGGGGATTTGGGGAGAAGCTGAACTATTTTTAGGGATTTGGGGAGCAAAGGCAAATAATTTTAGGGAGAAGAGGAAATTATTTTCAGGGAGTTGGGGAGATCAATGTATTATTTTCAGGGATCTAGGGAGCACATACCCCCCCCCCCCCTGGGGGGCCTCATAGCTGGGTAAGTACGGATGGTTAAAGCTCTAGCCAGCCTGCGTTTTCAGAGGTGGTGAAGACATGCTGGGGCTAAACACGAAGACGGCATTATAACTTGGGACTTAAAAAAGTGAATACCGGTTAACCCATATAAACCTAGCGTCCATTTTATGCAAACAGTGCAGATGCAGATCAGACGCTGCAACAGTGCAGATCCAGATCAGACGCCGCAGAACGCGACGTCTGATCAGGGCCTTCACTGATTGCTTTCATAATGTTCTAGTAAAATTTGAATAAAAATGAAAAAACAACACCTAACAACCCTTAAAACAGAAATGGGTTTGTCCAATAGATAATAGTGGGAAATTCCATTCGGCTTATATGGGTAACCTCTCGCAAACAGACTCAATCACTGGATCAAACTGAGTCTGCTGTTTTTAGAAGTTCTACATCTGCTTCTAAAAATCACCGTATTCGCCATTTGAAACGCACTGGGGACATATTAACTGATACCGATTTCGAAAACAGTGAAGACCGTACCAACTGTACAACACAGTTTCTTGTTATCTATGCTAATTTACGTACGTATTTACATGTATTGATAGTGTTAAGCATATGCTAAGTGTATCCTAATCATATTACGATATATTTGACTTCCAGCTTCTGTTTTAATTTGAATCTCAACAACTTGTGCTAATTTCACTGATTTATCTGATCATAAATAATTAATAGGCAGTGTCAACCGAAACTGTTCCTTATGGACTATTAATGCACAATCAAAGGTCCAAATCAGCCTACGAAGATAAAACCTTGAATAAGGACACATCATGCACCCGCTACTTCAAAATGTGCGGGGATGCTATGTTATGCCCACAGTCCGTACAGAAGCAATTCTGGCCAAGTTTATATTCAGGAAAAAATATTTAAGAAGGTTCAGACATTTTGTAAAGAATAGGGTTTACGATGCCTGTTTGGGGTATTTGGGTTTGCTGAATCTAAAAACAATGTTGGAAAGCTAAAAAGGATGTCTTCACTATCTAACTTGCATATTTCGAAGATGGCCGCCAAATTGAAGAAAACAAATTGAAATTTGAAAAGTAACATGTTATGGATGCCAACCTAGTACAAATCAATGTAAAACATTTTCTCATAATTGATTGGAGGGCTTTACTGACGTAAATGTATGCATTTGAAATTAACAATGTGATCAAGAGGTGGACAACTTGGGCAAATAATAAGATCAATGCAAGTTCAACTACAACCAAATTTGGTATATATTAAGTACAAGCACTTCTTTTTACAGTGCGTCAGGTGCACATAGAGATTAAGAGTTGTAACCATTTGTATACTGGAAACCCCTAAAGTGGTATTTTGACAAACAGTGAAGACCCAGAGGAAATGCCGCAAATTGTCTGCACTGTTTGCTATGATAACTACAATAATCATGGACTTTTCTAAGTTTCTACCTGTGGCCCCTTAAAATATAACGAACAATCCCATCCTTATTGTACGTATCTGTATGGGAAAATCCATCAGAATAGTTGCGTTCCGATATCAAACATCACACTTGAACAGAATATATAATGGCCATGCCCAGAAATGCCGTTGCCTTTATAATCACCCACAAATAGCGAAGCGGGTGACTGCTAAAATTATCCTCGTGTCCCCCGCTTCGATAGTTGTGGGTGAATGATTACAAAGGCAACGGCATTTCTGGGCGTGATCATATGTGTTCTGTCCAAGTGGGATGTTAGGCACCGCCTGAACTGCTTAGTTTTGACAGACACTTATTTGTATAATTTTACGAAGGGAAAAACGTACCGTGTAAATCAAAGTTTGCGCCATACTACGTGTTTGCAACATCCATGCCTCTAGGCAGTGATGTTTAAGCGGCCACAGAGCCCAATATATCTGAAGGACCATACCCACTATATCGATGTACGAAAAGCGGTTCAACCAACTCGACGCTGCACACCAGCTTGAACTTTTTCAAACAAAATCTCCTCTCAAACCGTAAAATTGCCCGAAACTTCGTGGGAGGCATCGAGGCAACATTGAAATTCAGAATTACTAAAATCTTACCGTTCAGTTATACATGTACGAAGGTCTCATTGGGGTGCCTATGAAAAATCGCTGATCAGTAAAATTTGGGCACAAAAAACGCTAACCAGTAAAATCTAGACCCCCAAAATCAGCAATCAGTAAAATTTAAGGCCCAAAAATCAGTAATCGGTAAAATTAAGCCCCAAAAATCGGTAATCAGTAACGGTTTACTGTAAATACGAAGTGGAATAACTTTTTTCCATCGAATTGGATAACCGTTAAAATGCGTCATTCCGCTAAACGGTATTTTTTCGCCCATAACTCGCCAATCATTATATTTTAGGCCGAAATTAGCTAATCACTAGCTTTATTAGAACGTGCTAATGTGGGTGATTCAGAATTGCTAAAATCATTACACACTCATATCCAAGGTGGCCGTGACAGCAACCTTGTTGGCTATCTTTCATTTCTAAAAGCACCATCATCCCCAGAAACGTTGGTCGTATCACACTGAAGCTTGTCGAGAGGCATCAGGACAACATGCTATAAAGTTTCCTTTTCAAAAGGAAGGCTTGACCAATTGAGGTACAGCATATGTTAGTGTTGTTTATTAATTGTGCTGTGCTGGGTGCAAAGGATAAGTAAGACATCTTTGATATGATACAATTTGTATTCAAAATAACGAGTGGAAATTTTACAAGTGACAGGTTAAAATGTACGTAAGTAACAGGCCAAGGATCAGGAATCAATACAATCAAGTACCACACCTGACTCAAGACACCACATGGGAAAGTGGCAAAACACAATCAAACATCAGGTCAGCCCATTCCCAGCAGGTGACCACACGGCTGCAATGAACAGACATGAAAGCATGACAAACACAAAACACAAATAGCAAAAATGATCTACAAAAGAATCACCGTCTTGGAATGGTCAGTAAAAATATCTTTACTGAAGGACATGTTTATGATCTTGATTCCATTGCATGCATGAAGAGGATTAAGTATCATTCATTTAAGAAGGTTTTAATGTCAAGCAATCACATATGAGCTGCGTTGCGAGAAAACTTGTTGTCTGGATTTCAGACTGATTAAGTGGAAGCATTGGTTTGTATTGTTCTAACATCCATACAGTGAAAACAATGACAATGATTCGGATTGAAGTTAAAGCTGTAATGATTTGCTTGTTTGTATGCAAAAAAACAGGTTTAATCATGACTCAGCTCATATTATATGTAAATTAAAGTTTTATTAAGTATGAACTTCAATGTTGTGCAAAATGTGGTCTTAATTATTAAGTCTGCGATGATGACATCATGACAAAATAGTGACTTGCAGTAAAATAAAAACAACTAGAAAAGGTGTCCTGAGTAAAACGTAATATGGCAATTAATGAAAGCATGTACCATGCATTATAAACATTTACTAATGGGTACAACATAGGAAGGTTTAGCGTCTATTTGTATGTCATATTTCAAATTGAACAATTTTGCTTTGTTTTTTTTGTTATTAGTGACTAAGTGCATAATGAGATTATATTGTTTATCCTGCTAACAGTGTGTGGATTTCTTATTGAAATGTGTGATGTCATGTAGTGACTTAGTGCATGATGGGATTATAAGTTTGTTTTTACCTGCTAACAGTGTGTGGATTTCTTGTTGAAATGTGTGTGATGCCATGAAACTGCAATTTCCAGTTTGACAGGTAATTCGAATATATTTCAGTGTTGAGAGATGAAGACACATATGTGTGATTTTTCTGAATGTGTTGATCAAAGTTTTTGGTAGAGGCATATGTGTGATTGTTTGGTGTACAGTGGAAAAAGTCTGTTTCACAGTGACTTGCAACATCAAAATCCAGTGCTCTTGAAATAGACTCATCAATGTGCAAAGTTCACTCATATGTATTCTCATCTGCTTGAGGACATTTTCGTTTTTCTGTCCCAGAATTGTTAAGGTCTGTAGAGGGTGTACTGGCACGATTTACACTGGCATCACTAAAGGCGACTGGGGCAATTTTAAAGAATATATTTGGGTACAGCCTCAACAAAAATTGACTCAAAGTAAGTAAGGGTGCAAAGATCAGGAATCGATACAATCAAGTACCACACCTGACCCAGGATACCAATGGGAAAGTTACAAACTCACAGTTAGACACCACAAACGAGAGCCAAGAGGTCAGCCCTTTCCCAGCAGATGCCCACAAAGCACATATAAACAGACGCGCACAAAGACATAGCAAACACAAGACAGAACAAAAACATAAAAGATCCACAAAAGAAGTACCGCCTTGGAACGGTCAGTAAAATATTTTACTAGAGGGCTTAAGCCGGTTTAACGGCGCCAACCTCACCCTTAATTCAGATGTATATCAAGACACATAGATATTTGGTTTGCATGAAAGACCCCTAACTTATCAGCGCATCATCTCCTAAAAATATAAATCAAGATATACCAAGGAGATATAGCAAAGATAAGGACTCAACAGTAAATAAAACTGAATACCGGAGCAAAAGTATTCCAGCAGGTAAACCCTGATGGGCCAGACAAACAGCAAAAGCATCAGGCCCCTACCATCTCACCAATAGATAAGTCTTTAAGTCAGAACCATCAAATATTCAATGTATCAAAGGTTAGCTGTATAGCTGCTCCTTCTGATGCTGAATTCCCTGAAACACCCCTTGACTATGAATCAAATAGAGAGTATTTTCCATAAGTTGGATTATAAATAAGTGCCACAGTGATATCATCCAGTGTAAGCAAAATGAAATTGGACACAATAAGACCAGATTGAATTCCCTCCTATAATGATACAGTCAAAAACTCAGTATCGTCTATTCTATTTCTGGAGACCCCATGTATCGTATCAAATTGATACTGAATGTGTAATGACAGTGAGACCCCATGCATCGTATCAAATTGATACTGAATGTGTAATGACAGCCCCTTGTAGTTTGCAAATCGAGGGTGATCTGATGCCGTCAAATAAAAACTGATTTCCTTTATATCTATAATGTATAACATTCGAGTTGAGCGGAAGTGGAACTTTGCAAAGGTGGAAGCTGAAATTCACGATGACAGAATTATTGACAACCTTATCAGAAACAAGTATTAGCTTTTCAAAAAAGCTGGCGGTCGTTTAGACCTATCACTGTATGTATTATTGCACAATGCCAGTGCCGGACTGGGGGGAGGCTGGGGGCACAAGCCCTACCCCCCACAAAGAGGCCGGGGTGAGTGTCCTAAAAAAATTTTCGCGCATTTATATGTACAGTAATGGTTTGGTGGTGTTTGGGGTGTTTTGGGGTGGTTTGGGGTATTTCAAGGCCGTAGGTTTCCAAAAAAAGAAATTTAGCGCATTATATGTACGGTGATGGTTTGGTGGTGTTTGGGGTGTTTTGGGGTGGTTTGGGGTGTTTTGGGTAGGTTTGGTTATTTCGAGGCCGTAAGTTTCCAAAAAAGAAATTTAGCGCATTATATGTATGGTGATGCTTTGGTGGGTTGGTTTTGGGTGGTTATGGGTGTTTCAATGGACCGCACGACGGCTATGCTAACAGATCAAATTCAAAAACGAGTTTACCTACAGATTCACGGACAGTTCTGCCTCGCGCTGTAGGTTAACCCACGATATTTGGTACCCCGCTCGTTGTTCGGCAGCGCATAAAAACTAGCCTGAGCACGGCATAAAGGTTCGGTCAAAACCTGAATTTGATGTATTTTTAGCACAAAGTTTATAAATACAGCCGGCCACGGCCGACCGTAATAAATTCATTAAACTTAAAATCATCAGAACGTACGACACTCTTTTCTAACTCATTTACTTGCTTAGCCCCCAAACTATGGAATGTTTTACCTCAAACGGCCAGAGCTTCTGGTTCTCTGTTGATTTTCAAGAACAATCTTAAACATTGTTTCAACATTTAATCAAAGAGATGATATCTGGTTTACTTCACTATATGATAGCATAGCATTCAGGGATATCCAGAGACCCTAACTATTACTAGACTCCAGATTCTTATTTGTGTTTTAAATGCAGTTATTTTTATGTTTCAAACATTGCAAAGCTTTATACGCTCGTTCTATAATGTTTACTTGGTCTAAACATTATGATATGGTGTAAGTCAATTATAAGTATGTTTAGCATCATTCACTGTGATGCTAATTGTTTTGATCCAGCGGTATCCGCTGGTCTGTGTTGTACTTATGTATATATGTTTTATTATTTAGTTAAATGTTTCTTCAGAGCCCCCCCCCCCCACCCCACTCGGTAGAATAGTTATCTTAGCCAATTGTGTCAACCTATATAAAAAAAAATATAATTACATAAATGAATAAATAAATATATAAATAAATAAATAAATAAATAAATAAATAGAGCAGAGTTGCGGAAGCAGAACTTTGCAAACACATACCTCCAGAGTGGAATTGCCAAAGTGGAACGTCACCAAGACATTATCCCTAGGGCGGAGTGGCGGAAGCAGAACTTCACGAAACCATCCCCCAGAGTGGAGTTGCAGAACTTTTTAAACACGTTGCCACTGAGCGGCAGGCCACTGTGACAAAGCTATCTAGGCGTTTGGGGATTTATTTTTAAACTTTAATCCGTTATCGTTAGCGACAGTGGTAAACTGCTTGGGCAAAGATAGGTAACCTGTAGGCCATGGTCTGAAGGTGTGCATATTGTTTTGATATAACCTTCAGATTATTTCGTCACTTTTTTCTTAAAATGAACTAAGTCATTTTTCCAGCCAAAGTGAATAGATACTAGGTAACTTGTGCATGCAACTCCTCCTACAGTTTTATACTGATTCCTTTGAAACTTTACGGGTGTTTCGGCCATGGTCTGAAAATGTGCATATTGTATGGATATAACGCCCCGATTATTTTTTTTTTACTTTTTTCACAAAATGGACTTGGCTTTATTCTGGCAAATATGAATAAATACTATAGGTATCTTGTGTGCGCAACTCCTCCTGCAGTTGTATGCCAATATCTTTGAAACTTTTTCCGATATTTAGGCCATGGTCTGAAGATGTGCATATTTTTTTTATATAATCTCCCATTATTTTTGTCACTTTTTTCGCAAGTTGAACATGTCATTTTCTGACCAAAGTAAAGTATCTTGTGTAGGCGACTCCTCCTACATTTTTATTCCGATTGTTCTGAAACTTAACAGATGTTTTGGTCATGGTCTGAAGATGTGTATATGTTTTTGATTTTTGACTGAGTTTATTTTTGTTACTTTTTGGAAACGATGTTTTCTCAAAACATCTGTTTCCAATGGTATCATATACACAAAATACACACAAAATCCCCATACCATCGAACCCCCGTTCAACATTGCTACCCAGTCCGCTACCTAGACCGTTACAGCCTGTGTAAGTCGCTGGGAACCAAATGACCTTAATGCAAACAACCCTTGTCCTGCTGCTAGACAAAAACAATATTGGTATTTTATTAGTTTGTTGCGGTTTTCAGCTCTGAAATGTAAACCCAATGGTCAGAAAAACGTTGTTGTGCTTGAAAACTTGATTATTGAAAGCTTACATATGATTGAAACAGAATTATAAGTTTATTTGTACATCAAATGGAGAGGGTCTCAACGGGGTACCTTAAAAATCAGTGTTTCGTTTGTTAAAATTACGCTTTAATCAGTTTAATTTAAGAGAAATCAGTGATAAAAAAAATTTATTTTGTAATGCTGAATGTGCTTACTGGTAAAAATGAGTTTTATGAAGACGCTAATTGGTAAAAATTTGGGACAAATTCGCAAATCAGTAAACCCCATTGGATGCCTCAAACGAGCGTCAGAAAAACAATGCCTTAGCATGAGAAAACCTGCTCTTGTACGACGAAGAAGCGTTTGCAATATCTATGATGCAGCCAGATATTGCAGTTAAAAGCACACTATCTTGCAATCGTTTTTTTATCATTATACTTTTCTTTGCTTTTAAACATTACGAGACGGACAATAAACGCAGCCCTGTCCTTTTGTCATAAACGTGAAGAAGACACGTTTTCTTGTGGAGTGCTAATGTTTTCCCGCCCTTTATGAACCTGACCGCCACTAAAATAGTTCTAAAAATATAGTGCGCTAGGTATAAATTTTTATGGACAGAATGATAGCAGTGGCGTTTGAAATTAAGTCAATTGCATGAAAAGACACTGTCGATAGACAGAAACGAATAATAATAATAAAATAAATACACCTTAACTTTCGTTTCGTTTCGCGCAACAATATCATCATCGAGTAGATTTACACAAGTATTAGCTTTTCAAAAAAGCTTGCGGTTGTTTAGCCATATTATTGTATGTGTTCTTGCACACTGCATGCTTCCATTTTGAGCTTCTCGAGCATATCCATGTAGATTTGTTCTAAGATCTGATTATTAACCTTTGAACTGTAATTTTTTTACCATTAAACACATTCTTCCAGCGAGTATGTTGCTTGATCTTAAGCACCCAGCTTATGCATGGTATGTTATGGTAATGTATCTAGCATGCACGTTATTTGACAACATTGGACAGCCCGTTTTTCTAAAACTGATGCCAGAAATCAAGGCCTAGTCTTATATACATAATGAAAGACTGAAACCATCAATAGTTGACTAAAAGTCGCGATAATCACTGTGTCTCAACATTTGTTTTCCACTAACATATTGCAGAATCATATACCTCATCATGTTTTGAGGTGTCACTAGATGCTCCGGGAATGGAAAATGAACAATTGCATGAAAAAAAACCTGTCCTTCGGGATTGGCTTTACTGTTGACTTAAAAATTTGGATATCGCAAGTGGATCTATCATACGCATGCGCGGATCCAGAGGGGTATGGGGGGCCCGGACCACCTGGAAAATCACAAATTCTATAGGTTTCAATTGAAATTAGCATTTGGACCCCACACCATCTGGAAAAATTTGGACCCCCTCCCCTGAAAAATGATAGACCCCCTCTGGAACCTTAAAAATTATAGTTTTCCTTAAAATAAATTATTGGACCCCTCTGTAAAAGTGTAAAAGGCTGGTGCCTAAGAAAACGTTATCAGAGTGTTTTTTCTCTGTCAGTTGAGCCTGGAGCCCCCCCACCCCCACCCCATGACAAAAATTCCTGGATCCGCGCATGATACTACCGTAAAGTCAACAGTGTTGGATGCACAGGCTCATCTTTGCCTACTAGCGTCTAATGCTCTTCACGTCGTTAAGAAAAAAAGTGAATTTCCGGTGCGATTTTTCGGTTTTGTGACGGTGTATCGAGGCCTTTTATGCACCCACTGGAAATTTAAAAAAAGGAGTTCTGGCTGTCGCCCGCCATTTGATAAAATTGTGGGGCATTGATAGTTTGAATTTGTAGAGTAAATTTCCGAGATCCAAAACAATTTATATTACATGTTTTCGAACGTGTACGCGATCGCAATGAGCGAAAGTGATGAGTTTACAGAAATTGTCTTTTCATGCCAGATAGCTCATGGGCGGATCCAGAGGGGGACAGACCCCACCCCTGAAAAATAGGGTTTCTTAGCATAATGGTCCGGTTCCCTTTAAAATCACAAAGCTACCAAGCCAGCATTCGATGTTGGGCCATCAGCGGCACGCCAGCGAAACGCCATTTAAATGGTGTTTCGCTGGCGGGCCAATGATGACCCGCATATAGTGGTGTTTGGATCCTCACTCCCATCATCAATTAAAAAAAAGTTGTCAAAGTTGGACTCCTTTCTGGATCCGCGCATGCAGCTGAGCAATTATGTTTTATGTGCGAAGTCCGCTTTTATGCGCCAATGCACCACGTGCTACCCAACTCTTAAAACAGCACGTGGCATGAAAGCGGCGGATTTGATCTTCATGTCTGCGGCTGATATTATTAGCAGACAGGTTTGACCCACACCAGGCCCGACAAAATGTTAAATGTTTGTATTCATAACAAAGGCGCTGATTAGAATGTGCGGTACCCAGGCTGATCTGCGACTTTGTTGGTCTCATACAACAAAGTCGGGGTAAAACATCTACAGACGTGTGGTAAGGATGTTTGCAGATTCTGATATGTATGTCACCGCGGATGATCTCAAGGTCTTTTGCTGTTTTCATTAAGATGGATGTTATAAAGACCTTCCAATTTTCTGTAAAAATCTAAATGGAAGGAAAATCCATCCATATTGGAAGACTTTTCCTTCCAAAAAAGACACACGGTCTGACTGTTCATGAAAACTAATATATTGAAAGTCGGGATACATACATCAATAGATATTTTCTAAAAAGTTTGAGGTCATGGGCAATAATTTGAGCTAATAGAAAGAAGTTGGCTGAAGATTACAACAATTTTAGCTCGATATTTAAGACTAGTGTTATTCTTTCATTTGTTTAGAAAATTGACTTCCAGATGATATAATGAACAAACCAGCACGATGGCATTTTAAGCCCTGTCTTTTCATGTATAAGGCAAAAAATTAAGTTATCATTAAGTCATGCGCTACTATATAGCTTCAACGTTTTCAAGTATGTGATTTTAATCCTACGGAAAGAAAATACATTTTAGGGAGAATTGGCTTATATTTTTGGGGATTTGGGAAGAAGCTGAACTATTTTTAGGGATTTGGGGAGCAAAGGCAAATAATTTTAGGGAGAAGAGGAAATTATTTTCAGGGAGTTGGGGAGATCAATGTATTATTTTCAGGGATCTAGGGAGCACATACCCCTCCCCCCCCCCCCTGGGGGCCTCATAGCTGGGTAAGTACGGATGGTTAAAGCTCTAGCCAGCCTGCATTTTCAGAGGTGGTGAAGACATGCTGGGGCTAAACACGAAGACGGCATTATAACTTGGGACTTAAAAAAGTGAATACCGGTTAACCCATATAAACCTAGCGTCCATTTTATGCAAACAGTGCAGATGCAGATCAGACGCTGCAACAGTGCAGATCCAGATCAGACGCCGCAGAACGCGGCGTCTGATCAGGGCCTTCACTGATTGCTTTCATAATGTTCTAGTAAAATTTGAATAAAAATGAAAAAAAAACCTAACAACCCTTAAAACAGAAATGGGTTTGTCCAATAGATAATAGTGGGAAATTCCATTCGGCTTATATGGGTAACCTCTCGCAAACAGACCTAATCACTGGATCAAACTGAGTCTGCTGTTTTTAGAAGTTCTACATCTGCTTCTAAAAATCACCGTATTCGCCATTTGAAACGCACTGGGGACATATTAACTGATACCGATTTCGAAAACAGTGAAGACCGTACCAACTCTACAACACAGTTTCTTGTTATCTATGCTAATTTACGTACGTATTTACATGTATTGATAGTGTTAAGCATATGCTAAGTGTATCCTAATCATATTACGATATATTTGACTTCCAGCTTCTGTTTTAATTTGAATCTCAACAACTTGTGCTAATTTCACTTATTTATCTGATCATAAATAATTAATAGGCAGTGTCAACCGAAACTGTTCCTTATGGACTATTAATGCACAATCAAAGGTCCAAATCAGCCTACGAAGATAAAACCTTGAATAAGGACACATCATGCACCCGCTACTTCAAAATGTGCGGGGATGCTATGTTATGCCCACAGTCCGTACAGAAGCAATTCTGGCCAAGTTTATATTCAGGAAAAAATATTTAAGAAGGTTCAGACATTTTGTAAAGAATAGGGTTTACGATGCCTGTTTGGGGTATTTGGGTATGCTCAATCTAAAAACAATGTTGGAAAGCTAAAAAGGATGTCTTCACTATCTAACTTGCATATTTCGAAGATGGCCGCCAAATTGAAGAAAACAAATTGAAATTTGAAAAGTAACATGTTATGGATGCCAACCTAGTACAAATCAATGTAAAACATTTTCTCATAATTGATTGGAGGGCTTTACTGACGTAAATGTATGCATTTGAAATTAACAATGTGATCAAGAGGTGGACAACTTGGGCAAATAATAAGATCAATGCAAGTTCAACTACAACCAAATTTGGTATATATTAAGTACAAGCACTTCTTTTTACAGTGCGTCAGGTGCACATAGAGATTAAGAGTTGTAACCATTTGTATACTGGAAACCCCTAAAGTGGTATTTTGACAAACAGTGAAGACCCAGAGGAAATGCCGCAAATTGTCTGCACTGTTTGCTATGATAACTACAATAATCATGGACTTTTCTGAGTTTCTACCTGTGGCCCCTTAAAATATAACGAACAATCCCATCCTTATTGTACGTATCTGTATGGGAAAATCCATCAGAATAGTTGCGTTCCGATATCAAACATCACACTTGAACAGAATATATAATGGCCATGCCCAGAAATGCCGTTGCCTTTATAATCACCCACAAATAGCGAAGCGGGTGACTGCTAAAATTATCCTCGTGTCCCCCGCTTCGATAGTTGTGGGTGAATGATTACAAAGGCAACGGCATTTCTGGGCGTGATCATATGTGTTCTGTCCAAGTGGGATGTTAGGCACCGCCTGAACTGCTTAGTTTTGACAGACACTTATTTGTATAATTTTACGAAGGGAAAAACGTACCGTGTAAATCAAAGTTTGCGCCATACTACGTGTTTGCAACATCCATGCCTCTAGGCAGTGATGTTTAAGCGGCCACAGAGCCCAATATATCTGAAGGACCATACCCACTATATCGATGTACGAAAAGCGGTTCAACCAACTCGACGCTGCACACCAGCTTGAACTTTTTCAAACAAAATCTCCTCTCAAACCGTAAAATTGCCCGAAACTTCGTGGGAGGCATCGAGGCAACATTGAAATTCAGAATTACTAAAATCTTACCGTTCAGTTATACATGTACGAAGGTCTCATTGGGGTGCCTATGAAAAATCGCTGATCAGTAAAATTTGGGCACAAAAAACGCTAACCAGTAAAATCTAGACCCCCAAAATCAGCAATCAGTAAAATTTAAGGCCCAAAAATCAGTAATCGGTAAAATTAAGCCCCAAAAATCGGTAATCAGTAACGGTTTACTGTAAATACGAAGTGGAATAACTTTTTTCCATCGAATTGGATAACCGTTAAAATGCGTCATTCCGCTAAACGGTATTTTTTCGCCCATAACTCGCCAATCATTATATTTTAGGCCGAAATTAGCTAATCACTAGCTTTATTAGAACGTGCTAATGTGGGTGATTCAGAATTGCTAAAATCATTACACACTCATATCCAAGGTGGCCGTGACAGCAACCTTGTTGGCTATCTTTCATTTCTAAAAGCACCATCATCCCCAGAAACGTTGGTCGTATCACACTGAAGCTTGTCGAGAGGCATCAGGACAACATGCTATAAAGTTTCCTTTTCAAAAGGAAGGCTTGACCAATTGAGGTACAGCATATGTTAGTGTTGTTTATTAATTGTGCTGTGCTGGGTGCAAAGGATAAGTAAGACATCTTTGATATGATACAATTTGTATTCAAAATAACGAGTGGAAATTTTACAAGTGACAGGTTAAAATGTACGTAAGTAACAGGCCAAGGATCAGGAATCAATACAATCAAGTACCACACCTGACTCAAGACACCACATGGGAAAGTGGCAAAACACAATCAAACATCAGGTCAGCCCATTCCCAGCAGGTGACCACACGGCTGCAATGAACAGACATGAAAGCATGACAAACACAAAACACAAATAGCAAAAATGATCTACAAAAGAATCACCGTCTTGGAATGGTCAGTAAAAATATCTTTACTGAAGGACATGTTTATGATCTTGATTCCATTGCATGCATGAAGAGGATTAAGTATCATTCATTTAAGAAGGTTTTAATGTCAAGCAATCACATATGAGCTGCGTTGCGAGAAAACTTGTTGTCTGGATTTCAGACTGATTAAGTGGAAGCATTGGTTTGTATTGTTCTAACATCCATACAGTGAAAACAATGACAATGATTCGGATTGAAGTTAAAGCTGTAATGATTTGCTTGTTTGTATGCAAAAAAACAGGTTTAATCATGACTCAGCTCATATTATATGTAAATTAAAGTTTTATTAAGTATGAACTTCAATGTTGTGCAAAATGTGGTCTTAATTATTAAGTCTGCGATGATGACATCATGACAAAATAGTGACTTGCAGTAAAATAAAAACAACTAGAAAAGGTGTCCTGAGTAAAACGTAATATGGCAATTAATGAAAGCATGTACCATGCATTATAAACATTTACTAATGGGTACAACATAGGAAGGTTTAGCGTCTATTTGTATGTCATATTTCAAATTGAACAATTTTGCTTTGTTTTTTTTGTTATTAGTGACTAAGTGCATAATGAGATTATATTGTTTATCCTGCTAACAGTGTGTGGATTTCTTATTGAAATGTGTGATGTCATGTAGTGACTTAGTGCATGATGGGATTATAAGTTTGTTTTTACCTGCTAACAGTGTGTGGATTTCTTGTTGAAATGTGTGTGATGCCATGAAACTGCAATTTCCAGTTTGACAGGTAATTCGAATATATTTCAGTGTTGAGAGATGAAGACACATATGTGTGATTTTTCTGAATGTGTTGATCAAAGTTTTTGGTAGAGGCATATGTGTGATTGTTTGGTGTACAGTGGAAAAAGTCTGTTTCACAGTGACTTGCAACATCAAAATCCAGTGCTCTTGAAATAGACTCATCAATGTGCAAAGTTCACTCATATGTATTCTCATCTGCTTGAGGACATTTTCGTTTTTCTGTCCCAGAATTGTTAAGGTCTGTAGAGGGTGTACTGGCACGATTTACACTGGCATCACTAAAGGCGACTGGGGCAATTTTAAAGAATATATTTGGGTACAGCCTCAACAAAAATTGACTCAAAGTAAGTAAGGGTGCAAAGATCAGGAATCGATACAATCAAGTACCACACCTGACCCAGGATACCAATGGGAAAGTTACAAACTCACAGTTAGACACCACAAACGAGAGCCAAGAGGTCAGCCCTTTCCCAGCAGATGCCCACAAAGCACATATAAACAGACGCGCACAAAGACATAGCAAACACAAGACAGAACAAAAACATAAAAGATCCACAAAAGAAGTACCGCCTTGGAACGGTCAGTAAAATATTTTACTAGAGGGCTTAAGCCGGTTTAACGGCGCCAACCTCACCCTTAATTCAGATGTATATCAAGACACATAGATATTTGGTTTGCATGAAAGACCCCTAACTTATCAGCGCATCATCTCCTAAAAATATAAATCAAGATATACCAAGGAGATATAGCAAAGATAAGGACTCAACAGTAAATAAAACTGAATACCGGAGCAAAAGAATTCCAGCAGGTAAACCCTGATGGGCCAGACAAACAGCAAAAGCATCAGGCCCCTACCATCTCACCAATAGATAAGTCTTTAAGTCGGAACCATCAAATATTCAATGTATCAAAGGTAAGCTGTATAGCTGCTCCTTCTGATGCTGAATTCCCTGAAACACCCCTTGACTATGAATCAAATAGAGAGTATTTTCCATAAGTTGGATTATAAATAAGTGCCACAGTGATATCATCCAGTGTAAGCAAAATGAAATTGGACACAATAAGACCAGATTGAATTCCCTCCTATAATGATACAGTCAAAAACTCAGTATCGTCTATTCTATTTCTGGAGACCCCATGTATCGTATCAAATTGATACTGAATGTGTAATGACAGTGAGACCCCATGCATCGTATCAAATTGATACTGAATGTGTAATGACAGCCCCTTGTAGTTTGCAAATCGAGGGTGATCTGATGCCGTCAAATAAAAACTGATTTCCTTTATACCTATAATGTATAACATTCGAGTTGAGCGGAAGTGGAACTTTGCAAAGGTGGAAGCTGAAATTCACGATGACAGAATTATTGACAACCTTATCAGAAACAAGTATTAGCTTTTCAAAAAAGCTGGCGGTCGTTTAGACCTATCACTGTATGTATTATTGCACAATGCCAGTGCCGGACTGGGGGGAGGCTGGGGGCACAAGCCCTACCCCCCACAAAGAGGCCGGGGTGAGTGTCCTAAAAAAAATTTCGCGCATTTATATGTACAGTAATGGTTTGGTGGTGTTTGGGGTGTTTTGGGGTGGTTTGGGGTATTTCAAGGCCGTAGGTTTCCAAAAAAAGAAATTTAGCGCATTATATGTACGGTGATGGTTTGGTGGTGTTTGGGGTGTTTTGGGGTGGTTTTGGGTGTTTTGGGTAGGTTTGGTTATTTCGAGGCCGTAAGTTTCCAAAAAAGAAATTTAGCGCATTATATGTATGGTGATGCTTTGGTGGGTTGGTTTTGGGTGGTTATGGGTGTTTCAATGGACCGCACGACGGCTATGCTAACAGATCAAATTCAAAAACGAGTTTACCTACAGATTCACGGACAGTTCTGCCTCGCGCTGTAGGTTAACCCACGATATTTGGTACCCCGCTCGTTGTTCGGCAGCGCATAAAAACTAGCCTGAGCACGGCATAAAGGTTCGGTCAAAACCTGAATTTGATGTATTTTTAGCACAAAGTTTATAAATACAGCCGGCCACGGCCGACCGTAATAAATTCATTAAACTTAAAATCATCAGAACGTACGACACTCTTTTCTAACTCATTTACTTGCTTAGCCCCCAAACTATGGAATGTTTTACCTCAAACGGCCAGAGCTTCTGGTTCTCTGTTGATTTTCAAGAACAATCTTAAACATTGTTTCAACATTTAATCAAAGAGATGATATCTGGTTTACTTCACTATATGATAGCATAGCATTCAGGGATATCCAGAGACCCTAACTATTACTAGACTCCAGATTCTTATTTGTGTTTTAAATGCAGTTATTTTTATGTTTCAAACATTGCAAAGCTTTATACGCTCGTTCTATAATGTTTACTTGGTCTAAACATTATGATATGGTGTAAGTCAATTATAAGTATGTTTAGCATCATTCACTGTGATGCTAATTGTTTTGATCCAGCGGTATCCGCTGGTCTGTGTTGTACTTATGTATATATGTTTTATTATTTAGTTAAATGTTTCTTCAGAGCCCCCCCCCCCCCCCACCCCACTCGGTAGAATAGTTATCTTAGCCAATTGTGTCAACCTATATAAAAAAAAATATAATTACATAAATGAATAAATAAATATATAAATAAATAAATAAATAAATAAATAAATAAATAAATAGAGCAGAGTTGCGGAAGCAGAACTTTGCAAACACATACCTCCAGAGTGGAATTGCCAAAGTGGAACGTCACCAAGACATTATCCCTAGGGCGGAGTGGCGGAAGCAGAACTTCACGAAACCATCCCCCAGAGTGGAGTTGCAGAACTTTTTAAACACGTTGCCACTGAGCGGCAGGCCACTGTGACAAAGCTATCTAGGCGTTTGGGGATTTATTTTTAAACTTTAATCCGTTATCGTTAGCGACAGTGGTAAACTGCTTAGGCAAAGATAGGTAACCTGTAGGCCATGGTCTGAAGGTGTGCATATTGTTTTGATATAACCTTCAGATTATTTCGTCACTTTTTTCTTAAAATGAACTAAGTCATTTTTCCAGCCAAAGTGAATAGATACTAGGTAACTTGTGCATGCAACTCCTCCTACAGTTTTATACTGATTCCTTTGAAACTTTACGGGTGTTTCGGCCATGGTCTGAAAATGTGCATATTGTATGGATATAACGCCCCGATTATTTTTTTTTTACTTTTTTCACAAAATGGACTTGGCTTTATTCTGGCAAATATGAATAAATACTATAGGTATCTTGTGTGCGCAACTCCTCCTGCAGTTGTATGCCAATATCTTTGAAACTTTTTCCGATATTTAGGCCATGGTCTGAAGATGTGCATATTTTTTTTATATAATCTCCCATTATTTTTGTCACTTTTTTCGCAAGTTGAACATGTCATTTTCTGACCAAAGTAAAGTATCTTGTGTAGGCAACTCCTCCTACAGTTTTATTCCGATTGTTCTGAAACTTAACAGATGTTTTGGTCATGGTCTGAAGATGTGTATATGTTTTTGATTTTTGACTGAGTTTATTTTTGTTACTTTTTGGAAACGATGTTTTCTCAAAACATCTGTTTCCAATGGTATCATATACACAAAATACACACAAAATCCCCATACCATCGAACCCCCGTTCAACATTGCTACCCAGTCCGCTACCTAGACCGTTACAGCCTGTGTAAGTCGCTGGGAACCAAATGACCTTAATGCAAACAACCCTTGTCCTGCTGCTAGACAAAAACAATATTGGTATTTTATTAGTTTGTTGCGGTTTTCAGCTCTGAAATGTAAACCCAATGGTCAGAAAAACGATGTTGTGCTTGAAAACTTGATTATTGAAAGCTTACATATGATTGAAACAGAATTATAAGTTTATTTGTACATCAAATGGAGAGGGTCTCAACGGGGTACCTTAAAAATCAGTGTTTCGTTTGTTAAAATTACGCTTTAATCAGTTTAATTTAAGAGAAATCAGTGATAAAAAAAAATTATTTTGTAATGCTGAATGTGCTTACTGGTAAAAATGAGTTTTATGAAGACGCTAATTGGTAAAAATTTGGGACAAATTCGCAAATCAGTAAACCCCATTGGATGCCTCAAACGAGCGTCAGAAAAACAATGCCTTAGCATGAGAAAACCTGCTCTTGTACGACGAAGAAGCGTTTGCAATATCTATGATGCAGCCAGATATTGCAGTTAAAAGCACACTATCTTGCAATCGTTTTTTTATCATTATACTTTTCTTTGCTTTTAAACATTACGAGACGGACAATAAACGCAGCCCTGTCCTTTTGTCATAAACGTGAAGAAGACACGTTTTCTTGTGGAGTGCTAATGTTTTCCCGCCCTTTATGAACCTGACCGCCACTAAAATAGTTCTAAAAATATAGTGCGCTAGGTATAAATTTTTATGGACAGAATGATAGCAGTGGCGTTTGAAATTAAGTCAATTGCATGAAAAGACACTGTCGATAGACAGAAACGAATAATAATAATAAAATAAATACACCTTAACTTTCGTTTCGTTTCGCGCAACAATATCATCATCGAGTAGATTTACACAAGTATTAGCTTTTCAAAAAAGCTTGCGGTTGTTTAGCCATATTATTGTATGTGTTCTTGCACACTGCATGCTTCCATTTTGAGCTTCTCGAGCATATCCATGTAGATTTGTTCTAAGATCTGATTATTAACCTTTGAACTGTAATTTTTTTACCATTAAACACATTCTTCCAGCGAGTATGTTGCTTGATCTTAAGCACCCAGCTTATGCATGGTATGTTATGGTAATGTATCTAGCATGCACGTTATTTGACAACATTGGACAGCCCGTTTTTCTAAAACTGATGCCAGAAATCAAGGCCTAGTCTTATATACATAATGAAAGACTGAAACCATCAATAGTTGACTAAAAGTCGCGATAATCACTGTGTCTCAACTCGGACCAGGGTCCGAGGTCTCAACATTTGTTTTCCACTAACATATTGCAGAATCATATACCTCATCATGTTTTGAGGTGTCACTAGATGCTCCGGGAATGGAAAATGAACAATTGCATGAAAAAAAACCTGTCCTTCGGGATTGGCTTTACTGTTGACTTAAAAATTTGGATATCGCAAGTGGATCTATCATACGCATGCGCGGATCCAGAGGGGTATGGGGGGCCCGGACCACCTGGAAAATCACAAATTCTATAGGTTTCAATTGAAATTAGCATTTGGACCCCACACCACCTGGAAAAATTTGGACCCCCTCCCCTGAAAAATGATAGACCCCCTCTGGAACCTTAAAAATTATAGTTTTCCTTAAAATAAATTATTGGACCCCTCTGTAAAAGTGTAAAAGGCTGGTGCCTAAGAAAACGTTATCAGAGTGTTTTTTCTCTGTCAGTTGAGCCTGGAGCCCCCCCCCCCCACCCCCCACCCCATGACAAAAATTCCTGGATCCGCGCATGATACTACCGTAAAGTCAACAGTGTTGGATGCACAGGCTCATCTTTTCCTACTAGCGTCTATTGCTCTTTACGTCGTTAAGAAAAAAAGTGAATTTCCGGTGCGATTTTTCGGTTTTGTGACGGTGTATCGAGGCCTTTTATGCACCCACTGGAAATTTAAAAAAAGGAGTTCTGGCTGTCGCCCGCCATTTGATAAAATTGTGGGGCATTGATAGTTTGAATTTGTAGAGTAAATTTCCGAGATCCAAAACAATTTATATTACATGTTTTCGAACGTGTACGCGATCGCAATGAGCGAAAGTGATGAGTTTACAGAAATTGTCTTTTCATGCCAGATAGCTCATGGGCGGATCCAGAGGGGGACAGACCCCACCCCTGAAAAATAGGGTTTCTTAGCATAATGGTCCGGTTCCCTTTAAAATCACAAAGCTACCAAGCCAGCATTCGATGTTGGGCCATCAGCGGCACGCCAGCGAAACGCCATTTAAATGGTGTTTCGCTGGCGGGCCAATGATGACCCGCATATAGTGGTGTTTGGATCCTCACTCCCATCATCAATTAAAAAAAAGTTGTCAAAGTTGGACTCCTTTCTGGATCCGCGCATGCAGCTGAGCAATTATGTTTTATGTGCGAAGTCCGCTTTTATGCGCCAATGCACCACGTGCTACCCAACTCTTAAAACAGCACGTGGCATGAAAGCGGCGGATTTGATCTTCATGTCTGCGGCTGATATTATTAGCAGACAGGTTTGACCCACACCAGGCCCGACAAAATGTTAAATGTTTGTATTCATAACAAAGGCGCTGATTAGAATGTGCGGTACCCAGGCTGATCTGCGACTTTGTTGGTCTCATACAACAAAGTCGGGGTAAAACATCTACAGACGTGTGGTAAGGATGTTTGCAGATTCTGATATGTATGTCACCGCGGATGATCTCAAGGTCTTTTGCTGTTTTCATTAAGATGGATGTTATAAAGACCTTCCAATTTTCTGTAAAAATCTAAATGGAAGGAAAATCCATCCATATTGGAAGACTTTTCCTTCCAAAAAAGACACACGGTCTGACTGTTCATGAAAACTAATATATTGAAAGTCGGGATACATACATCAATAGATGTGTGGCGGTTAAAATAAAGCGAATTCTTCCTGTTTTCAAATTCACAGCCACCTAGTGGGGCTATTATCCTAAATTAATGAACGTACCTTCATCTACACTCCTTCTATGCTCGCAGTTAAGCCTGAAGGCGCTGACGATTTTCCGCAGATGCACAGGCTCGTCTGAGCCTTCGCTGCTCGCATATGCGATAGGTACCATAATCTCATGAACTGGCTTATTTCATGGAAATGCCATTAATCAAGACCTAGAATCATGATACAATCAAATTATACTCGGTTTGTGCGTCTGTGCGTACACTATCTCGGTAATCATGAACTCTCAGGACCTTCCGTATGTAGTTTCAAGACACGCCACGATCGGCTAAACAATTTGTTAAAATGTTCCATTTGTTTGAACCTAGGAAAAGCCGTTATTACTACATTTATTGAGTTATTTACCCTCAGAAAACCGAAATTGATATTCAACTATATAAAACAAAACGTACGTAGATATCTAGAATTTGATTTGGTCTGAGCATGCTGAGTCTTCATCCACTTCAAACTTTATGTTAGTGAGCAGCGGGACCCTGATGAGATGGCGCAAACGCACATGCTCTCCTGGGCCTTGTCATAAGTACCAGCAAGCTATTTACGAAATATTCTGGTACCAGTTTATATGAGGCACCGCGCAAGTTGATTTCGTGTCGGGTCCGAGCTGCACAAGTATTAAAATGCTTTCCGGGTCGCACGCGGCTTGGGTGTCCGATTATAAAAGATATATGACACAGAAGTAAAATGTAACTATCCATTATTCTAAGGACACCTTTTGTAATGACCGTACAGAATATATCTCCGACGCATCGGCGACATAGGGCGTGTAAATTAGCATTCGCTCAATTTTCAGAAAACAAATTTTAATGTTATTAACATGCGACGTCAATGCTAGATTTACGTTAGCCACCGAAGTCGTTAGATTGACAGACGAAAAGGTCTGTTTGGTGTAAGCACGCGAAAGTTAACAGGAACATATCGTAGACAGCCACGCTGATTAAAAACAAGCACCAATGAAGGAAAAAAAAACGTTGTGTACGAACTAATAGAATTGCATATAAAAAAAAAAATGACTAGTGTACGAACTAATACATGACATTTAACGAACTATTCGAGTGTACGAACTAATACAAGATTTACCGTATTATAAAATCCAACTAACTAGGATTCCTTGGGATAATATATTAAGATAGATTCCCAGCAAGGATGAAATAGAAAATGACTTGGTGACTAGCCTTGACAGGGACTCTTATGTTTGTTCTTTGATGTGCTGATGGTACTTTAACAAGCAGAAATAGGGTCTCTTATTCCATTCGTTCTGATTTGTTCTATGTATTTTATAGAGGGTCTTACACAAGTTATCATTTCATAACAAGGTGGTAGAGTGGAGCATTTTATTTTCTGCTGAAGGTTTCTGAGAGATGGTTCCTTGATTGTTGTCAGGATTAAATTTACTTGTCAAACTTTGTTGAGGGATGGGGGCCAGGAATATATTCTTTTCTTTGCGTTCCTCTGTGGGAGGAGTCTGACTAGACTGAATAATGTTGACCAAATACTTAAAGCTTAAGTCAATCAGTTTAGACAGCCTTAGGTTAGTTTAAAAAAATGATTTAAAATGGGCACAAATGAAAGATTCTCTCATCATATGAACTATTGCGAAATTAACACCTCCAAAGCTGGTTTATTTCAAAGAAAATTTACTTTGTTATTAACATAACTTCTTTGTATCAAAATTATGCAACCTGTGGCCATAACATTATTTTTTCATTTGATGTTACTGTTATTCAGTGGAATATATCATGTCAAAAAAGGGAGCGCAGAGGCTCAGTGGTAGAGTGCTTGACTCGAGACTGAGGATTCAAGATTCACCGGCGTCACTGCGTCGTGGTCCTTGAGCAAGACGCATTTATCCTAGCTTAGTGCTGGTTCAACCAAGGAAGACCGTCCCTGTTTAACTGAAATATTGTTGATGGGACGTAAAGAATCAAATCAAACAAACAAATCATGTCATGTCAAAAAATAATGTCATAGCCAGAAGTTAAATAAATCTTTGGTGACAAGAAACACAATTGGAATAAAAGTAAGTAAGGGTGCAAAGATCAGGAATCAATACAATCAAGTACCACACCTGACCCAGGATACAAATGGGAGAGTGACAAACTCACAGTAAGACACCACAAACGAGAGCCAAAAGGTCAGTCCTTTCCCAGCAGGTGACCGCAAAGCACATATAAACAGATGCGCACAAAGACATAGCAAACACAAGACAGAACAAAAAACAAAAGATCCACAAAAGAAGTACCGCCTTGGAACGGTCAGTAAAATATTTTACTGGAGGGCTTAAACCGGTTTAACGGCGCCAACCTCACCCTTAATTCAGATGTGGACCAAGACACATAGATATTTGGTTTGCATGAAAGACCCCTAACTTATCAATGCATCATCTCCTAAAACATATAAATCAAGATATAACAAGGAGATAAAGCAAAGATAGTAAATAAAACAGTAAATAAAACTGAATACTGGAGCAAAAGAAATCCAACAGGTAAACCCCAGTTGGCCCGACAAACAGCCAAAGTATCAGGCCCCTATCATCTCATCAATAGATAAGTCTTTAAGTCGGAACCATCATAGAATCTCTTTGACTCTAAACACTCTTAAACACTCTTTGAAGTAAAGCAATAACTTTTTTTAAAAATTTCTCATGAAATGATCACTTCTGTAAGAGCCACTATGTATGACATGATGTTATCTACTGAATAACAGTAATGTCATATAGTTAAATTTATGTATAGATTGTATGAATGTTTCTAGTCATTTCATATAGGTCTGAAATAATGTATAGTCAATGTGTCTTTGCATATAGTTCTGAAGTAGATAATTGCACCCATCAAGCGTCACATCATTGTGTCCTAAGATAACCATTGGTAGCACATGGATTAGAATTTTTCTCAGCAAAGTGTATGTTCATTATAGATAAGTATATTTTGCATATGCCAAGTAAAGGAAATGTGTGAAAATGCTTTATTCACATTTGCACAAACTTGATATTAAACTCTATGCAATAATCTTTTGTGCAAAATCTACTTTGTATAACATGATGTTATCTACTGAATAACAGTACTGCCATACGATAGTTGAGTTTATGTATAGATTGTATACATGTTTCTAGTCATTGTATGTAGGTCTGAGGTAACGCATGTATTGTCATTGTGTCATTGCATATAGTTTTGAAGTCCAGAATAATTTCACCCACCGAGAGTCACAGCCTTGTGTCCTAAAATAAACATTGGTAGCACAATGAGTTAATTTTTTTACAAACAAAGTGCATGTTTGTTAAAGATATGCAGTGGCTCAGTGGTAGAGTGCTTGACTCGAGATGAAGGGGCCCAGACTCGAGCCTCAACAGCGTCACTGCACTGTGTCCTTGCGCAAGACACAATTATCCTAGCTTAGTACTGGTTTCAACCACGGAAGACCTGTCCCTATATAACTGAAAGATTGTTGATGTGACGTAAAGAATCAAATCAAACAAAAAAAACAAACAGTATATTTTGCAGAAGCATGTGAAAATGCTTTATTTGCTTTTTGACAAACTCCACATTATGTTTGATCTGTAAGAAGTCCAAATAGTCGCTGAAACCAGATATTATATTGTTTAAAAATTTTGTCAACAAATTGCTTGCAAATTTACAATTTGCTGTTGCTTGTACCTATGCTATTTGAGCATACTTTGTGCCATTATGAACAAAACTCAACCTGGTGGTTGTAAGAATATTACAAATTACAAATGCTGATTTGGGTAAAATTCAAGGAATTAGGTGAAATGAGATTTCCTGTGACCGGCAAAGGTTCGGGTCAAGTCTGATCAGAGCCTTTGTGCTAGTAGCCAATACCACAACTGGTCCTGACAGCAAACTCCATTTAACTCTCCATTTAACTGCTATTCCTTGTAGCAAAGTTGCATATTTAGAATAGGAGCTTAAAATTGGATCAAGTGTGATGTTTTTCAATTATCATCGATTATTACCAAAAACACAATCAAACGAAGTTTTTGATTGATCATCGATTATAATTGGTGATTATAATTGATCATCAATGCAACGCTTAAGTTTACACTTGTCAAAATGCCACATTTTTGGAAATCACATGTCGTGGCTCTTTTTTTGCTCTTTTTTATTTTTAAGTGCTTTTTTTTTACTTTTTATTGTCAATGTTCTTAATGAAACCTAAGTTTACCATCTATAAATCTTCTTTTTATATCTATACTATATGCCAGATAAACACAGTTAATATTGCCAAAAGGCTACATGCATCAGGGGGGTGCTATTTTGGCCCACATATGGCCTAAAAAATGCTTTTCACCATTTTGTTCTTATTGGTTTATTAGAACAGTATACCAAGTTTAAAAGTAAAACTTTTAAATTGACGTTTATCTTTGCTATGGTTACCAAAAACGGACATCAAAATGGGCTAAAAAATGGAAAAGCGAACATTTTGGAACAAATTTGAGACATTTGACAGAGAAATTAACGTAAACTCAAACAAGATATTTTACCAGGTGATAAAAATTATCAGAACACATAACATATTAAAAGCTTTTTAGGTATGCAGCTATGCTGATATCTAATAATCCCTGACAAAGTTGGAGGGATATAGTTTTGGCGTTGTCCGTCCGTCGCATTTTTGTCCATCCACATCTCAGAACTACTGGTCAGATTTGATACATATTTGGTACACAATAAGTATCAAGTACTCTGATATCCTATAAGTTTCGTCAAAATCGACCCTTAAAACTTTAGTTATTGCCCTTGTTGGAATTTTTAGGCAATTATAATGCAAGTCTATGTTAGCAAAATGTTAACGGGTTGCTCCACTGAACAAAATGTTATCAAGAGCTAGGCAAAAGGAAATGGCTATAAAAGTAAGTAAGGTTGCAAAGATCAGGAATCGATACAATCAAGTACCACACCTGACCCAGGATACCAATGGGAAAGTGACAAACTCACAGAAGACACCACAAACGAGAGCCAAGAGGTCAGCCTTTCCCAGCAGGTGACCACAAAGCACATATAAACAGACGCGCACAAAACATAGCAAACACAAGACATAACAAAAACATAAAAGATCCACAAAAGAAGTACCGCCTTGGAACGGTCAGTAAAACCACCTTTCCTTAACTATTGTTTCCTGTTTGCAATAATTCATCGCATTACCCTCAAAATAGGGCAACAATGAACCGAATGGAAAATCTAAAAAGAAATTTAAACTTCTTAACCAGTAATCCAAACTCTTTAAATAATTTCAGTGATGTATTCGGCATAATGCCCTCTGCTAAATATGGGCAAAAGGTTTGGTACCAGTAAAATGCATTTAAGCCCCCCGGTGGCTTAGGCTGCTGTCCAATCTAAGGCGGTGGTTCTGTTGTTGTTGACTTTTTGTTTATTGTTACTCCCATTGTGGGAGTCTGTAATTGTTCTATGTTTTGTTGTACGTTACTTTATGTCCATTCTAGTATTATAATCATCTTGATGGGGAAGAGAGAGAGAGAGCTGGTTGCTTTGCTTAATTTGTCTTCCTGGTGTCTTGTGATGGTTGAGCAGCTCTTCCTCCCGGTACCACGGGGTTGTCTGCGGTTTGTGATTGTGTAATTTCCTGATCATACTCACTTACTATTTTTGATCCCACATAACAAAATGGCCACCAGAGCTTAAAAGTGAAATAGGGTTTAAAGACATACCAGCCCATGTTTGAAATGATAAGATTGATATTTTGTCGCATGCCCCTTCAAAATTCTGCTATGCTAAAACTATAAACTAAAAATAGAAATCATATCAAACTTTTCCTTCATCATTGGTCAGAAAAATATACAATATACAAATTCAAATATTCCTAAAATATCATCTACAAAAATGCACTCTGCTTAGCCTACAAGAACTAAAATCACAAGACATCGTTTCCATCAGTACTCTCAGTGCTTTGATTTCACAAGTTGAGTTTAGTAGATTTTTAGGCGTTTATTACTATCAAAGTGACCAGATTTGATACTGGGTACCTTGTGTGCGCAGCTCCTACCATTTTATGCTCACTATTTTTGGTGCTTTTGTCATGGTCTCAGATTTGATATAATCATCAGATAGTCACTTTTTCCAGGATGTGCACTTAGACATTCAGTACTATCAATGTCTATATATAGGTGGTACCTCGTGTACACAACTGTTCCAACAGTTTTATACCGTTCTTTTTTTAAACTTTGCATGTGCTTATGTCATGGCCTGCAGATAAGAATGTGCTTAGGATAAAATTCTCAGATTAATGTTTTTCTGTTTTGTGTACTTAGTCATTTAACTTACTCGTTTCATGATAGCTCATATATTAAAAGACAAACATTAAATGGCAGGGGACATACTTTCTCTGAATTTGCTTGTTCTGTTTAGTTGTTGTTTATTCATTGTTTGATGTTACTCACATTAGGTATCGGTGTTTTGTGTTGGGTACTTGTTTTTTTTTGGTGCGATTTTTGTTAGCATTTCTAGTTTAGCATTAATCATCTAAACTTTTCTTTAATTATGTTGTGGCTGCTTGTGTTCTGTGTCTTTTTCTTTGGTGTCGTAGGTTGAACTGCGGTATGTGATTGAGGCATTTTCTGGTGAAACTCACTTGCTTACGTCACAGATATATCTGCGGTGAGTCAGCGGTTTAGTCTGCCTCCTATTTTGGCATTTCTTGGGAAGTGTTTTCGAGACATTTTGCACAATTGTATTGTTATTTACACATGCTGTTTCTAGGAAGTCTTTTCATACCGACAGAAGACACAAGTTATTTTCTTCAGTCCAGTGTGTTTGTTTTTTTACCCCTGCCGAGTTTGGCGAACGTCTTCTTACCATTACATAAGTTTCTGTGCATAACTTTTATGATTGACCGAATAATATCACAGATTTCTGGAAATACCGTCTGTTGAACTATAAGTTGTTTCATTATTGTCCAAATCCCAGAACAATCTACCAATTATTTCTGCTAGGATACAACTTACCACAGATAATGGTACACTCGAACGTGGCTCGACAGAATAATTTGGGTACAACCAACACGGGTGGTAAACTTTGCTGTGTCTGTTCAGTCAAAGATGTATTCAGTCTTTGGTTCTGCAGTTACGTGTTTTTCAATACAGGCTACCTATTCGACAGCCAAACGCTCAATACCATTTCCATTTAATTATTAACCTGTTAAACCATACTTCATTTAAAGGTACAGGAGCTATCTCGTCTGTACCTTAATTGTTTTGCATATATACAAAAGTAACACGATTTCTTCGCCCCTAAGACTTCCACTTTGATCAGTCCTCCAAGCTTGCTCAGGAAATAAGTGTGGTTAGGTGAACTGACTATCCCGACATGACCATAGCTGCTGGTTGGGACTAAAGCATCAAACCAAACAAACAAATTATACGATCATAGTATGAAATAAATAATTTAGTTCCCATATGATTGTTGAAGCACAGGCCATAGACTGCCAGTGACTTAATGAATCATATTTTTTTCACTCACATAATCTTTTGAACATTTTATGTTTAAAAAGTGCAATGTGTGTTTTGGTGAATCATGTTTTTTCACTCACATATTATTTGAGCAGTTTATGTTTACCAAGTCAATAGTGTTCTATGCAGAATATGTGAACTCACAGCAACCTGACTGACATCTAACACACCTCGCTTATAGAGCCAATGCAAAAAAAAAACGTGATATATCAAACGATATAGTCACAGTTTGAAAGCGCATGGACAGCGCGCATTAGCTGACGTCGATTGTTACTGCAAAATGACGTCAGTCGTGGCGTTAGACGGTGTAACGTCGTTTTTGAGCTTGAATGGCGCTACATATTCATGTAAACGTATGTGACACATTCCAACTAATGGCGGGATTTCTTCAGTGCACTTGCGGAAAGTTGGAAGTAGCTGAAGACTTCAAATGTGTTTCGGTCGTTTATTTAAGAAATAGATTCGCGCTCGCAGTGATTTGTTGCTTAATATATCACTGGCTGGAGGTCAGTCGTTAAAGTGAATAAATCATGAGCGCGAAGCGCGAATGATTTATCCACTTACGAATGACCGACAGACAATGATATATTAAGCAACAAATCACTGTCGGTGCGAATTTATTTCGATTCTACCACACAAAAAGATTTAAGATACGAACGAATCCTTCATAGTCTATAACGATTCCGCCATCTTAAACAGACTGTCAGACGGTTTCCCGCTACTCTTGTTCAGACTGAAACGCGTATTTTTACGTACAATTTGAACGTCAAGTGGTTGTGAAAACGACGTTACGCTGTCTATTGTGATAGATGACGTCATAAAAATCAAACAGGCGACTGAATGACGTCACGTTGGTCCGTGTCCAGTCCGTGCAGTGATTTATCAACCAATAAATCACTGAGTTTAACCATTGGCTATATAGGCGAGGTGTGTTAGAATGTGTGTTAGAATCGAAATAGATCAGCTCTACCAATGATTTGTTGTATAATGATTCACTGTTTGTCAGTCAGTTGTACGAAGATAAATCACTCGCGCTGCGCGCTCATGATTTGATCTTCTTTACAACTGACCTCCAAACAGTGAATTATTATACAACAAATCATTGCTAGAGCTGATCTATTTCTCAAATATAATTAGGTTTAGATGTAAATCTTTGGCTGCCATAACCTATGGTTCAAATTGAATATTTATATTTACACTGCATCAACATGTTCAGAGTTTATATTTTGTATGACTCCGTTTCACATGAATGAAAGTAATGCTCAACTTAATGCATTACTTTCTTAAATAATGTTAATTTAATGCATTACTTTTTTTCAAAATCAAGTTATAGTAATGCTAATTCAATGCACATTTTTTCTAACTCAATGCATTACTTTATAACAATAAGTCTGCTCCAAAGTAACAGAGGCGTATCAATATTTGAGGTACAAGTATTTTCTGCAGTAAGCGATTGTGGCATTTCCTGGTCATACACACTTACCGTTTGATGTCACGATTTAATGTGTTTGTGCTAACTGGTTACCGTAAAATATTTCCCAACACCTGAATTTAATGTCGTTATAATTACTATAGTCTGGATTGGCACATGACAATCAGAATATATATTGTGGTGGCTCTGTTGTTGTCTATTCATTGTTTATTGTTGTTCCCATTGTTTGTGAGTCTGTGTTAGATACTTATTGTGTTATGCGGTACTTTCTAGATTTGCAATCATCTCACTAGGGAAGAGAGATCTGGTTTCTCTACATTGATTGTTTTCTTGATGTCATGTGGCTGTTATTTTCTTTGCCTCTTCCTCAAGGTGCAGTGGATTGGTCTGCAGTGTGTGATTGTGGTATTTCCTGGCCCTACACACTAACTATCAGGGATAGCTTTGATTAATAAATGGAGTTGTTAAGGGTCCTTCTGGATAGGAAATCTCACTAATAGGAACACTCTAGGGTGTGCTAGGTTCAATCTAGACTCTAGATTAGGTTTAGGTGGGTTATGGTATGGAAAGGATGAAGATTAGGTTACCTCTCTCTCTCTCTCTCTCTCTCTCTCTCTCTCTCCGTTGCGTTGTACCTCCCCACTAGCAATTCATTCCTTCTGTTTGCTAACTAAACCATAGGAATACATGGACGTACTGTTCTTGGGCCAGAATTTGTACCTCCAAATTGAAAAAACTGATCAAATCATGGTACAGAATCAGAATTCCAGCAATACAGATTCCTTCCCTCTTGCATCAATAAATTTCCAGTGTATTATGACTTTGCGGCTGTCTTTCCTTTGATCTATGTTGTTAATTAGTCTCGATAAGCCTGTGTCTTTTCAAGGGGATGGAGGCTTCAAACTGTTCTCTTTTTGGCAAATAATTGCACCTCCTTTAACCTCCCAGGATGTACAATAAATTCCCGAACATAGAGAACATCTTCAGTCAGTTCATGAGAGTATTTTACTTATCACATATGGGTCGTCACACTTTAAACGTTCATGAACATCTGTCTAGTGGAACTAAGCCTCTAAACGTGCCATCAAAATCAGGATCTCCTCTCAACACTGTGGTCATACCAATACGGCAAGGACCTCGGACAGTCTTAATGAAGGATTGCCCATAAATATGGCCAGAAAAAGTTTCAAAGAAAATGATATTTTTTCCATGAAAAAGAAAGTAGGTTAAACACTCGAATTATCTGCAAAAGTGTTTTTGTCATTGGACAAGTACCAATCAAAAAAATGGGTTGAAAACACTGTTTTTGCTATTCAACATGTAGGAAATAGAAAAAGTTTTTACTGAAGTGCTTTGCCTCCGTGGCCAAACTATTCCTTTTGCATACAGTTGTAGTTTTACATTTCACACATCATATAAAAATAGCATGATTGGTCACGGGGGGGGGGGGGGGGGGGGGACACTGTCAAATTGCTCAAAAACAATTTTGACAATATGTTTAGGGTACTCAAAAGAACCGTCCAAATGAGACAGTTCTTTTGAGCACCAAACTATAGGTTAAATCGATTGAGTAAGAAAATTTTTACAATTTTACACTCAAAAACTGTATTTATCTAGAGTATGTTATATATACAGTATGTAGATATGATACACATCAGTGAATGCACTTGAAACATATTACAGGTAATAGTCAAAAGTCATGGACTGCATACTTATTTAGAAGAAAAGATAATTCTCCCACCTTTGCACATATAAGATAGGCTGTCAGCTCATGTAAGAATAAGAGTATCCTTCATATGTATTGTTGTGGGACAAGGAAATCCCACCCGAGGACCAGAATAATTCGTCAGAAACGAGGCTCTGCCGAGTTTCTGACGAAATTATTCGGGTCCGAGGGTGGGATTTCCTTGTCCCACAACAATACATCATGATGGATACTTTTTCTCGCCCAGTTTGTGACTTTAAGGTTTTATATAAATTATGTCAGTTTCGCATAATTTTTTAGATTTTTTGCGTTTGTTCCAATCTAAAAAATAAGTTCACCAACGAATTTTCCAGATGCAGAAATGGGTGTAAACATAGTTTAGCACCTAAAAACGGAATCGAAATAGCATTTCAAGCTTCGGTTTGGTTTTTATTGGGGTTTGAAACTAACGTTGGCATCAGTATCTATTAACAAAGACGTCGTGGCGCCAAACTGTGTCAATAACGTGCGTCACATTGTTGTTGCATTTTAGTGACGTCAGAAATGTTTTTGACGTCATTCAACAATGCGCAAATGGCGGACTCACTAAATATTGCCGTTTTGATATTTCTACATACTATTAAGGCGTGAATTGCTCTGAAAACAGACTAAATTGTTATAATTTGAAGTCACGTGGATGGGATAAGCAGGTCATGTGGACGGGATAAGCAGGTCACGTGGATGGGATAAAGAAATTCCGCACTGCGATTTGCCTATGGAACAGCTTGTCTTGAGCGATAAGTGGGCGAGAAATTTGTATCTTACATGACCACGTGACTGCTTTCTTACATGGGCAGTGTTAAATATTCTTTTATCCCGAAAAAGGATACTTAAAGGACCCATATATTGCGCCTAGGTAACCCAAAGGCACCAAGCAAGGTTAAGCGTTACCTACTAACGTCATATAACGTTAATGACGTCACCGAACGTGCGCCGCGTGACGAAAACGGAAATGTTACGCTAATGGCACAGGGAGCCAAGCAGGAATTTGTTTTGAATATTGCAACTTAACTAATGCTCCAAGGGTGTTTTCCTGGCAATATCAAGGTGCAAACTACGTTTACACCCATTTTAATGCCCGATAAAAACACTCGTGAACTCAGAAATAATGTAAGCCCAACGAGTAAAAAGTTAGAAATTTCAGGTTTTCATGGAGTTTTTATGTTCTGACAAAAACCCTTCGAAAAGTGGGAGAAAAACGATCAATCATGAGCTTGTCCATGTAGGATAGAGAAATCTCACCCTCGGGGTCAGAATTTAACCAGGGACTCGGCAAGCCTCGTCCCTGGTTAAAATTCCGACCCCTCGGTTGAGATATCTCTATCCTACATGGACACTCATGGTGGATTGTTATAATCTTCTCAACCTCAATTTTATGCAAACTGATCATTTTCGTCTTGAGTTTTATGCTCCAAACATTATATTTCCATGTATTTAGGTGAATACCTGGCGAAACTTTGACTTTCTTTGAAATAAAATTTGGTCACAAAAAATACCCCCACCCCCTAAACCCTAAAGTGCTGGTACTCGTATGCTATATTTTCCAAATATTTTTATTTTGCTAGGTGCACTAAATGTACAGGTTTGGTTAAAGCACAAAAACATAGTTGTCCATAATGCATTATTTTAGCCACAGGCTGTCAAAATTTGGGCAGATTGAATAGGAGCGTGTCCGAGGTCCTTTGGGTCTCGTCACTTATTTTGGTGTCAAGGTAACTTTCTCCACATGTTCAATTTCTTCATTTAATCACAGATAAACGCCCCAAAATGCTTGGGTTACGATTGATTTTTGTTCATCAAATTCATATTGCATCTCTTAGCTTTAAAGTTATATAAAAACTTTAACGTTTGATGTCTAGGCATGAAATAACTAATTACGGTTTTGCCATCGTGGATAATTAATCAATGACAAAACCGTATACTTATGACTAAACCGTAATTGACATTTTTTTTCAATATAACTTAAAAAACACATTTAAAATCTGATTTTATCTTCGTTTTGGTAAGACAACACAGAGGTTGTTAACTAGAGGATGCAATCTCGAAGCAAACATATTCGAAAGTTCTCATTTTTGTCAGCCTTTATTTGAAGGTAATTTTTCTATAACACCGGAGTGGGTGACGAGACCCAAATTGCCGTAGTGGTATGCCCACAGTGCTCAATATAAAAGTAAGTATCAGTGAAACAATATATTAATCAACCAAACGGTTTGGCTCGTGAATTTGATCCATTCGACAAATTAGGGTTTACTATTGAGTTTGCTCTTGCTGCTGATTCAATGATAGTCCGTAGGCTACTTTATAATGGCCGACAAGGAGCTACACATATGCTTGAAAGTAGTTTTGCTGTCTCTGAGAACATTGGATTAAAAGCCATAATAACATATGAGAATGGAATGTGCTAGGTGGCAAACGCTAAAATACATACTATTTTAGTGATTATTTAATTCGTTTATTTTATTTCCTCGTGTTGTTTTTATACAATTGGGGAATTGAACATCTACCGTTTGGCAACTGCAGCTATCCCAGTAAGCAACTAAAAATTGGCCACCATTGGTCCGCCAGCAAAACGCCATTGAAATGGCGTTTCGCTGGCGGTCCGATGGGGGTCCGACACTGTAAGCTGGCTGGGATAATCGTAGCCAAGAAGCACACACAATAAGGTACTGACAAGTGAACACGAATGCGCAGAATGGTCACGCATTAATGGTGTTCACATACAGTCAGTCGACTCTCATTTTCTCAAAAGTCATGGAGCAAGAGTTTTACTGCTTCGAAACATCAGTACTTCGAGCTAAAATGGGTAGGGTAATAAATGATATCTAATCAAATTAGTGACTATTTCCCCCATTTCTTATCAAAATGTACGTTGTAGTGCCATAATACAACTGTCTCATTGGGACTGCTCTACCATGTATCCAACGCAAATATTTTGTTATATATGTGTACGCAGAACCAAAATTAAGGGACCCTTTGTATTTCATGGAGTCCAGGTCAACATCGATGTGACCTCCACGTGAGCCCCACGTGCAGCAACACATGCATGACACCTGTCGGGCTTACTGCAGATGATACGGGTGGTCACTGCCAATGTTGACTTGACTCCATATCCGAAGTTTATGTTTAAAATATAAAAAAAAGACTCAAAATGAAAGGGTTCTCTTATTTTTGGTTTTGCGTATATATAATTTGTCCATGGTGCGTATAAACTTCAATAGAATGTTCATGTAATGTCCCATTAATTAGTTCAATATGACGAGGCTTTATTGAATTGTTCTTACAGCCTTATGGTATTGCCATCTTTTGCATTTTAGACAACATAGCAATCTGCGATTCTGGTCTCAGGGCACAATTCCCAGAATTACCACTTCCCGCGGGAATATTACAAACCAACATTTCCTTAGCACAGCAAGGGAAATGTGTAGCACCACATTCGTTACCCTCGTGAAGGCAGTTCGGTCCGTTCGCCGCGAGTGATTCCAGGCCGGTCGGCAACAGAACGTCACTTCCGCTAAAACTCGAGCCAAACCTGCCACTTTGTTTTCGTTGACTAAACATGCTGGTTTGCTGGCCGGCTTTCATGCTCACCTCTCTGAAATTCAAACAAAATGAGTAACAATACGAGGGAATATGTTATTGACGTTTACGACCAGAGAGGGTTCAAAACCAGAAGGCTATGAGGGGCATTTTGAAAGTTCTTAGCATGGCATCATAACTCCACAATGCGTTGATACAATGCTATCAAATGATACATTTTTGGATACTAGAATTCAACGGCTACTTGATGGTTAAATTTTTGTCGAAAAGGGACTCGGCGTGCACGTGCAGCGCATGCTCAAAATGAGTACGGTTTACACACTGGCTGGAATTTTAAGCAAAAAATATGTAAAAAAAAAACCGAAGGAAAATAATGGACCTTATTTACGATCATGGTTTGTCAAGTTAACGATTTGGTGACAACTTATTTTTTATTAAAATATATTATGCGATCACTGCTTGCACGACTTACACCTTTACATTCAGCTCAGAAAATGTTGACTAATAGAGAAATGGTAAACTTTCAAAAATGGGACTTTTGTCGTTTTTACTTTTACTATAAATTGTGTCGCTACAGGAGCACGAAAAATGCCTGTTGAGTATATTTTTTGCTTTATTTGTAGCAAACAAAGCATAAAAATCATTCCGTCGCGCTAAAAGTGTAGCTTGTTTAGTTCTGTATTCAAGAAAATTATTCCTAATAACACTGCCCCTACTTAGCCCCTCACATTTTGTCGATGGCAAAAGAACTTCTCATGGTATTGCATTAACCATCACAAAATTTATTGATTTCTACTCTCAAAGTGTTTTTACTTATTCGTTTGCCACCGTTTTCAATTGAAATGAACCAGAACATCAACTCATAGCTAAACTTACTCTGCCCCATGGGATGTTGAAATAGTTATCTTCCCTTTGCTCTGGTTTACAAAATTCATTTTGGTTTCAATACAAAGGGCATATAGTGTGCTTGACAAAATTACCAACGCATGTCAATTTTAAACTACTGTCGGTTATATATTTTCAAAATATATGCATTGTGACATGCGTTTTTTTAGTAAAAAAAAAATTACGTATTGCTTTGCTTTCTAGACGGTGTTGGTATTGCTGTTCCCGTATTTACTTATAAGAAACATCCAACTCGGTCATCAATTGTATAATAACTGTACCAGATTGTGGCCTACCAAAAGGTACAAAATGATCTAATTTCATGAACTATTGTTAATGTTCTGCACAATTTTCAAAAGGTAAAATGTTATATTTTCCACTGAAATTTTGCATTTTCCAGATACAAACAGTACATGTATTCACAATGATATTATTCGTGTCTACATTATAATATCCTCATGAAAATTGTGTCATAACATAGAGGAAAGATAGTTCTTTAAAATGATACCAAACATGATAGGGTTTGTAAATCGGTTACTGAGATAAAAGACCAAGCTAAGAACTTATAAATGCCCCTCGTACTTGCAACAACTTAATGACGCAACATTTTTCGCAATTGATGGAAACCGTCTGTTTGTGTGTGCAGGGTCTCTATTATTGTCTATATCTAGATTAATCCGTTACCTCGCGTGACTCGTGCATATAGAAATGTCAGAGTTAAAATGGTCAGTTTTCATATTCATGAGTAGTTCGGTATTTTTTTAAAAGTGATAACGCCCAGGAAATGCCACAATCATATACTGCAGACCAACCCAAGGCACCGCGAGGAAGAGACACATAACACAGGCAGCCACAACACAATTAAAGTCAAGCAACCAACTCTCTCTTCCTCTCCAAGATGATTGCACAATTAGAAAATGTTCCAAGAACTACTTACAGCATAATACAAGGAACCAACACATACAAAACCGCTACAAACAATTAGAGCAACAACAATAAATAAACAACACATCAGAAACATCGCCTTATTACGGACAGGTGTATTTTTATGTCATAGATACTTGTTTAATTGCTTTTTTATTGGCCACGGGTTCGAGCCTCACCGTCGTCGCTGCGTTGTGTCCTTGAGCAAGAACATTAACCCTAGCTTAGCACTGGTTCAACACAGGAAGACCCGTCCCTATATAAATGATAGATTGTTGATGGGACGTAAAGAATCAAATCAAACAAACAAAACAATGCAAAATTATTTTCAAAAATAAGTAAGTGAGTATGATCAGATTATACCACAATCACACACTGCAAACCAACACACGGCATCGTGAGGAAGAGCCACAGAACATTTACAGTAACAAGACATTCATAAGACAATAAAAGCAAAGTAAGCAGCTCTCTTCCTCTTCAAGATGATTGCAAAACTAGAAAGGATACAAAGTAATGCATACCACATCTTCGCAAGCCAAGGGTTCTAAGTCCACTTCGTTCCTTACGCACTGCGTAAGGAACGAAGTGGACTAAGAACCATTGGTGCATAAGGAACGAAGTGGGCTTAGAATCCTTGGCTTGCGAAGATGTGCATACCATAACAAAGACAAACACAGAACCTCCACAACCAATGGGGAGTACATTAAACCATAGATCAACAACAACAGCCAGTTCAATCGTCAAGCTTTAAATGATAACAATCTGGTAGAACAGGAATAGGTTACAATTAGGAAAGTATAATGAATTTCATTACACGCAAAATTCAATATTCTAGCGAGTCTTTGTGGCTATTCAGGTTGGTTTGAGTCCAACTTGATAGTGCCATCGAGACAGACTTTCTCTCCACGAAGTTAAATGACTTACTTTATTTTAGCCATCATATCGTCGGATAACTCTATCCCCGTAACTGAAAAGTAAAGAAAAACTGGTTTCATTGGTGTGATTTCCAACAATGTGGCATTATGACAAGTGAAGATTCAGACGAGCTTGTGCAGCCTCCTGTTAAGCTTAGAAACTCCAAATGATGTTTGGTCAGTAGCTTAACAGTCATTATATTCAAGCGACTAGCAACATCTCTGATAGACTGCGCGTATGCGCAGGCTGATCAGAGCCTTTACTGGTCGAACACTAGTACCACATTGTTGGAAATCTCATGTCGCGGGTCTTATATATTTGGCAATCTGCATAAAGAATTTGAAAATATCCCCACACCGTGCACGCGAAAAGTCCTAAACACGTCAACAAGCTTTTATTTTCTTTCTGGAGCTGAGTGATAAATAGATGGCCTTTCGCATCCAGTATATTTAAAGAGTGTTCAAGAAATTTGGTTTCACTCCCGATAAGTGATTGGGATCACAGAAAAGGATGCGCCTCTATTAAGCCCCGCGAAGTTTGATCGAATGCATTGACACAGAGAAATTATCTCACTGGCATAAGACAATAAGATTAACAACTGATCCTTGGTAGCGGCTGGTAACGTTTAACATACTAGAGATAAACCTTAGAAACTGGGAAACAATTTGAGAATGCCGTATTCGAACTATGCACTATATGCATATCTTTTTCAAGATGCTATACAATCTTTAGAAAACAGAGAAAAATACGTTCAGCTTGCTTCTAATAAAACCTGTTGATCAGGAACCACATTTTTTGTTACACCCGGTGGTACCAAATCAATAATGAACACACTAAATGGATCGGAAATCAGAAGTTCAAACATATAGTACTGCGTGCGTTCTCATAAAAGCGCAATCGTATATTATAGATTTAATAATTTTCAATGTTCTTGCCCTATCTAGAAAGTTGTACAAAATTCGACAATATCTCAAAAATTGAAGTTAATGATACTCATCGCAAAGGCAAATCTTCAAAAGTAGGCTACATGACACGGCTAACTAGCGGGCTAGACGTCTAGTCTTTTGGATTTGGGCTTTAATCCTTTCTATATGCCAGCAGCGAAGACCATAGAGGTGGTTGTGTATGCAGGCTCAACTGAGTCTTCGCTGGTGGCGTATGCGATAAATAGCGAAATCTGAACTGGCTAAATTGACTTTTTAATTTAAAATATTTAGACCAAGAATTAATACAGAATGCAAAACATATCTTACCAAATGATTCTGTGAACACGAAGCCCGCGAAGATGATCACAGCTATTTTCCCCATGGTTTATGAAGTACAAACTCTCTCACCACAGTTGGGCCAACTGCAATTGCTGTTTTAAATACCGAGACGAATCACTTGATATATGTAAATTAGAAAGTTTGTTGATGTGTGCATTTTTGTTTCAAACTTAATGTTAACAGTATTTAGATGAATAGATTCAGGCAATATTTCACCAATAAACCTTGGACATGGTGGAGTACAGTAAGCTGTTGCAGTTACAGCGTGTACGTGCCGTATTAATAGTATTCGCACATGTCAAAAAAGTAAAAGTGGTCTGTAGAAAGTGGTATCAGGTGTGTTAATTTTTTGGATGGTGGGTAAATCTGCATGAGTATTTTTGTCAGTAGATACTTTCATAATTATTTGTTTCATAAACCCAGTTTGGATTCAGATCAGGTCAGACGTGTTGTCGGGCTGTATGAGGGCCTGGATGGGGAGGGGGAGTGTTCTGAAAATCGCTAATCATTAAAATTTTGGCCACTTAATCGCTTACAATAAAATATTTGCCTAATCGATAAAATTATCCTGTTTATCAGTAAAACCTACTATAACCACCATTTTCACTCAATCTTTACATTTTTGAATGCGTTTAATCGGTAATCACAACTTTTTTTTATCTTCATTATATTTAGGCAGAAAATTTTTAAATTTTAGACCGAGACAAAAGCTTAAGCGTTATTTTTTGGGATACAATCGCTATTCAATTTAAAATATGACAAAAATCGCTAACCGATATACTCAATCCAGGCCCTCCTGTATCTGGGTCAAAACTATTTACAATGGCTATCAGCAGAAGACCAACGACGCAACTAACAGGCCGGGGAAAAAGTTATTATGTGCAAACGGATATCAGTCTTAGCTGGGCGCTCTTTAATGGATATTGGAGACGAATAGTGAAAACCCAGATGAAATGCCACAGAACGAGGCTTTCCACCAGGGACTGCCAAGATGGACAAAAATTATCTTCAGAGAAAGTTTTGGAAACACTCAATATATACAATGGACCATCCTGGCTTAACTATCAAACTTTATGGAAAAGTCTATAGGTCAACAACGGGTTAAAGAATGGCATTGCTCACATGGGATAATTCCCATATTGCATGAGCTGGTCTATTTGTTCAAATATACTGGTTAAGTTGTGCTTTTATTTGATGCCTGACTGACACGACCCGTTATCAAGTATTCAGGCCAGGGGCCTAGCTCTATAGGATGATCAAGACGACGGAAAGATAGTTGAAATTATTATAAAATTATGCCTAACAGTAGACACACAGTTTACATTAATATTTAATGAGTTAAATAAACTGAAAAATAGATCCACTGGGTCAATGAACCTTCAAACCTTGAAAACAGCACACTCGATTTACAAAGAGTATGTTCGTGAGACTGCAGGGAAACTACCCTTATACGGGCCGTCATGGCCCCGCGCACTGGCTTTAGTGGTATTCTGCTTTTTGTCAGAAACTATATATCAGTCTCAGTTTCTCTTGTCAGAGATCAAACTAGCGACGCAAAAATGGCATACATATTTCCTCATATCAATCAGTCCCTGAAATTGTTGAGGAGATTAACATACTGTGCAATGATACCAGATACACCAACCCCATGACACCAACTCGAACAGGTCTCTTCTGTATTCTATCTAGCTTATTCTAGATCTTACAAATGTCCTTCGAGGCCGTTTTATATATATATATATATATATATATATAATGTTTATAAGCACCAGAACAGACTGTGCAAAGGTCTTTCGTATGTAATGACGTCACAACATCCTGAGAAAAACACGTTCTGGAGCCCCGCAGGATACGTTAGCATGGGCATTTAAAGGCATGTGTCACGCCTGGGTTACCGAGGATGTATCCCACACTGTCGTAACTATACAGTAATGAGATACGACAGTGTTGCGCTGAGAAACACAGTACGTCATTTTCCAGTCCGGTGGTGTAATTAAATATATAGATCCATCATGTGGATCCATCTGAATCTTCACGGTTTTCAAAATTTGTGAATTTATCAGGTCAAATACCGTGATCATCCTGTCATTTACACTTATGCTCTGATGTTGCTTCCAATGACAGGTCAGTACACGAGGGATTGGCTTTCGTTACACAGGCTACCAGCGAGGGCTCAGACAAGCATGTGCATCCTTAGTCTTGCAAAAGCACTCGCCTCTCGCTTACACAATGAAAAGTACATGTAGATAACCACCTTGAGCAAAATGTAGGCCACTAGTGTCACTTGGTGGACAAGTGCACACTAAAAGCAAGGTCTCATGCTAAGTACATGTACAACATAATAAACAATAAGAAACACCATTGGACCCCTCTGTAAAATAAGTTGAGGACTAAAACAAACAAAAGTGTCCATGGACCCTGGATCGCTCACCTGAATCCTTGTCAGGAGAGGATGTTTACCACTAAATATAAATCCCATTGTCCAACATGTAAGTCCATCTTGGGTATCATTCAGATCATAACCAAAGCCTATCAAGTCACTAAGTTCAATCAAATTATACTTATCTGTACAATTCCAATGTCTGACCTTTTTACCCAAACCAAAAGGTCAGGGATATACAATTATACATAAGGTACATTTTAATTGCATAATGTGATATGCAACATAACCTTCTTCAGAAAAAAATGTTTTGACCTTTTTGACCCTTGTGAAAGGGAAGAACAATTGCTTGCATGGTATTCTAGGATTCATTCCAATTAATTTGATATGCAACATGACTACTTTCATAAAAGGAAACGAATTAACATTTTGACCCCATCCCAGGGGTAAAGAGAAAGTGTAAGGGCAAATTATTTGCTGACGTGTTATTGTATGCTTCATTCCGTTTGATTTGATATACAACATGACCATATTGAGTTGAAAGTTGATTTTATATAAGCCTATCTGACCCCTGTGGCAGGCCCATTTTGGCCCCAGGGGCATAATTTGGTTTCAAACAAAAAGACTTTTTCATGTGTTCCCTATATAAGCCTATGTAAAACGTGACCCGGCATAATTTGAACGACCTTGGTAGATGCTCCATTGCAAATATCAAGGCTCCAGAGTCCAGGCCTTCTGGTTTCAGACAAGAATATTTTTAAAGTTTTCATCTCGAAAAACTATTTTTAGCCTGTATGACCTAGATATACAACGGACCGGAACCATTTGAACAATAATTATAGAGGGCCATATAAGGACCATTCCTGCCAAGTTTGGTCCAAATCCAGCCAGTCGTTAAGATGTCCTTTGAAGTAATTGTTGACGACGGACATCCAACGATCACAATAGCTCATCAAACGCAAATTCCTGGATATGTGCATGGGCTTAACTTATTTTGTCCAGTTTACATGCATATTCCGGTTTCAGGGATTTTGAAAGTTTTTCCATTATAAGCCTATGGAGATGAATGACTTATTTGGACCCCAGGTGCATGGCTGTATTTATGTTTATGACTACATACTAAATATATTAGCTGTGAGCCTCATGGTTTAGAGAAGTTTTTCGGGACCTGTCATGATCCAAGACGCCCGATGACAGACCATTGGCATACTTATACCTCACTTGAGCCTTCTGCTCAGGTTTTTTGTTTGTTTGATTTGATTCTTTACGTCCACTCAACAATCTTTCAGTTATGCGGGACGGTTCTTCCTGGGTTTAACCAGTACTAAGCTAGGATAATTCTTCTTCTTCTGCTCAGGTGATCTAAAATCTATGAGCTTGCCCAATTATATAATGGGACAATGGTTTTAAATGAGTACCAACTGTCAAACTGACCTGTGAACTGTGATTCCAAGGCCACTGATTAGGACTGCCACATGCCTATCTATAATACATCATAACATTTAGTAAATTTACTTCAAAGAGTCAGCAGTGGTATGGGGGTCGGTAGGAGAGATATGTAAAATGGGATTGATGACACCTCATCTCATTGTAGTGATTGTATCCCAAGTCACATGATATGCAAGTAGCTGAAGCTCTCTCTCTCTCTCTTCCTCAGTAACAACAGTGGTATGTGGGTCGGTAGGAGAGATAGGTACAATGGGATTATGGTAGGGTAGGGCTGATGACACCTCATCTCATTGTAGTGGTTGTATTGCAAGTCACATAATATAGAACTAAGTAGCTGAACCAGCTCTCTCTTCCTCAGTAACAACAGTGGTATGTGGGTCGGTAGGAGAGATAGGTACAATGGGATTATGGTAGGGTAGGGCTGATGACACCTCATCTCATTGTAGTGATTGTATTGCAAGTCACATGAAATACAAGTAGCTGAACCAGCTCTCTCTTCCTCAGTAACAACAGTGGTATGTGGATCGGTAGGAGAGCCAGGTACAATGGGATTATGGTAGGGGAGGGCTGATGACACTTCATCTCATTTTAGTGATTGTATCGCACGTCACATGAAATACAAGTAGCTGAACCAGCTCTCTCTTCCTCAGTAACAGCCATGCAACTTAAGATCATCATTTGAACAAACATACCCTAAGCTACATACCAAATCCCAAGGTCGCCGACCTTCAGGTTCTGGAGAAGATTTTTAAAGGTTTTTTTTTTCATATATGGGCATGGTGGTCATCCTGACCATGTGACCAAAATAGGGTTACTTATCATAAAGAGTCTTCACATGAGTTTGATTTGTCCAATGCTTTGGCACCCTATAATAAAGTTGGTTTCTTAGGCAATCACTAGGGTGAAAATGATGGATCACTGGATGGCAACTTGCATGCATAAGTCACCAAGGTTAAAGTAATTCCTATGAAAATGAATACAACGCCAGAAATATGCTTGTTGATATATATTTATCTTCTTTTGGATAAAAATATATATTTTAATTATAAGACTAGAAATAAAAGTAGAACAATGCCCTGCAGTTAAAAGAGTAGATAAAACAGTAAAATGAATGAAAGACAAATTACAAACCTCTTGTTTATTAAAGGAAACGATAAGAGTACCTCAACTCTAAGAGTACCCTCAACTCAATACTAAATTGAGCCACATCATGAGAAAACATATCAGCTTTATTGTGCCTAAATGTTTAGAAGTATCATAGGGCCAGTTAAGCAAAAATAATTTGCCTAGCTCAAAAGAACCGTCTTATTGAGACGGTTCTTTTGAGTACCCACAACATATGTTTTGGCAGAGAAATAAGAAAAATAATTTTCAGTTATGCACTCTTATCTGGGGGCATGAGTATAGGTTACAGTGAGTATAGGTTACAGTATACAGGCAAGCTTACAGGATTGCCATTAACTCTTTGCATGCTGGGTAATTTTTCATGTTTTTATGTCCTCTGCTGACTTCTTTTCAAAAAATCTTTTTCAATAAAATTCTTTCAGGAACACTATCAGATTGTCAAACAGTTTGGAAAATTCAGTCTAATAGGCTAGTTTCTGACTTGTCTTTCAGACAACCCATTATCAGACAGCTACTTGGCAGTTTGAGCTAAGTTTACGCCATTTGCCATTCCATTGCTTACTTAAACATGTACATCAGGTGAAAACAGTGGAAAAATAATTCATATTACATTATTGACAGGGTGAGCTGTCCAAAAAATTTGAGTAAATATGGTATACTATATCCAAACAAGAAAAGTGCTGATCAATTTGCATATGTGTATGTATTCTCTACTTAGATAATTTTGCTTCACATGCTTCCAGGCCGCCAGATAATAGTGTGAATTAGAAAACTATTTTCTTTATTTCTCATCCAAAACATATGTTCTGGGTACTCAAAAGAACCATCTCAAAGAAACGGTTTTGAGCACCCAAAACACATGTTTAGATTGATGGGTAAGACAATAATAACAATTTAACACTCATTTAATTTCCTTATCTGGATCTATGGCTTTATCCAAATTTTAAAGACTCTTGTTGGTCTCTGTAACTGAGGCTGATTTAATTTCACCTTGAAAACCAGTATGACAGATTTTCTCATGTCATGGCTCAAAGAACATGTTCAATCTTATATAGACACACAATGTTACATGGAAACAGATTATTTTTCTCCCACCTTTGCTGATGTAAGATAGGCTGTCAACACATGTATGAAATTTCTATCTTACATGATCATGTGACAGGTGTCTTACATGAGCAGAGTAAAATATTCATTTTCTCCCCAAAAAGGTATTCAATCAAACAATAGATTGTGCCTATGTAATTCAAAGGCTCTGTGCAAGGTTATAGCATCACTAAATGACGTCACTGAAAGTTAATGACGTCACAAATCATGCATCAGGCGACACCATCGGCAACGTGACACAAATAGCACAAGGGGCCTAGCATGAAAATATTTTGCATTTTGCAATTCAACTAATGCTTAAATCGTATTTTCCAGTCCATAACAATGTGCAAAGTATGTTTCCACCCATTTTCAATACCCGATAAAAACACTTGTGAGCTCAGAATTAATGTCAATCCAGTGAGTAAAAAGTAGAAATTTTCAGCTATATGGACTTTTTATGTTCCGACAAAACATCTTTGAAAAGTGGGAGAAAAACAATCCATCATGAGCCTGTCCATGTAGGATAGAGCAATCTCTATGTAGGATAGAGAAAACTCTATGTAGGATAGAGAAATCTCTATGTAGGATAGAGAAATCTCTATCCTACATGGACACATGGTGGATTGTTATACTCTTCCAATGAAGAAATTTATTAAATATGATGCATTTCTGACCCTCAAAGTTGTTTTTATACGAGCAAACAGTTTAGACTCTGATGAAATGCTGTGTTCTGCGGGATTTCATCGGGGTCTTAAGTGTTTGCCAAGGTAGCCATTTAGGAGTTTCAAGTCTTAAAAAGGCTTAGCATAAATAACGAAATAAGATAATAAAATTGCCTCCTGCAATCCATACTTGTGTTTGTAAACAAATTTTGTGAAGAAAAAGAGAGAAAAATATCACATTTTTTATGTTGAAAAAAAAAAAGTTCTTTTCAAACTGTACATTAATTGGATTGAAATGTGATTAAAACTAAGAAGCTAGACAAATTAGGTCTAACAACAGTACTGACTTCAATCATTTATCAGAAACTCATTACTGTCAGACCACATGGATATAGGCTAATATTGTTGTGGGCACTTTATCTCAATATCATACTATTATAGTTCTTTGACCTCCACAATATGAGTGGAAACTACAATATGAGAACAGCATGTGCATCTACACTGTCTCAGGCCTTGACTTAACAGAGCGTACCAAAAAATTAATTTTCTTATTTCTCAAGCAAAACTTAAGTTGTGGGAACTCAAAAGAACCATCTCAATGAGACGGCTCTTTTGAGCTATCTAAACATATGGTCAAACTGATGGGTAAGAAAATATTTACAATTTTACGCTCAAAAATTTTGTTTATCTAAACCTATGCTGTCTCACTGCTCACACATTGCAATGTTGTGGGTACTCAATAGAATAGCATGTTAAGAAATCTATCTTGGTGTAACAGTGCTTTTCACAAGTACTAACCCATTGGGAGATTAAGAAAGCATGGGTGAAAGTCAAACATTTTCAAATCCTGAACATTAGAAATCCGAGCTTTAAAACTTGCAGCAAGTCTACAAAACATCAACAATTCAAGTTTAAATGCTCAATTGTCTTTATGTAGACTGAAGCTACTAATATGAATTTGATAGGCGCTACCTTTTTCCGTGCGCCCATTTGTTCACATCAACATAGCTTTGTTTAGTAGGTTGTTAACCCTTCTCTTGCTACGTTTTAAATACCTAATTGATTGCCCACTGCTGGATATTTCAGTATGTCTTATTTTTCTTCTAGTGCTTCCCTAAAATGCCACAAAACTTCAGTTCTACACCTGCTACCTCCACAAACCCAATGTAAAATGAAAGGTCAGTGAATTATCTTTCTAACAATGCAAAAATTTTAAATGGATGGCAGAGATTTTTTTCTGTACCGACCAGAAGACCGCTAGATTTTACTAAAATAAAGGGAAGTTCCCAATTCAAAACCATTTAAAATGCAAGTTTTGTCACCAAAAGTCACTTATGGGGGATTCTGATAATAAAACCCACCTTGTGATAGCCTCCTTCTTCTTAAATTACTAAAATTATCTTTCTGATTTGCTATATGAAGCGATATTACGCACTTTATCGCCATTCCATTCGGCGATTTTTCCCCATGTCCGCCATGTTGAAAATACTGAATTACGTCCCATTTCATTACATTTTTTTTCAAATCACTTCTATAACAAAAATTTCCACTACACGATAGCCTAAAACTTTTAAAATGCGCAGTTCAGGCCTCTATTCATTTATTCCCATATTTGGGGTTCACACTTTACCATCCACAGGCGGGATTTCCCCTTTAAAACGAGGCAGGGTAAAGAAACCACAATTGTTGCGACCAGCAGCTAGGGAACGTACCGTTCAGGACAACAAATGTCGCAAATAGCAAGAGAAGGGTTAATTTGATTGAATTTTGGCGTTCTCTACGCAACTAATCCATAGTGACTCGACATCTTTCGAATGTAGCTATTGAAAGTGTCTGTCATTTCATAATACATGATTGTAATTAAAAAACGTTATTAGATTTAAGACGTCATTTTAGACGTATCACGCAGGCGCATGCATGAAAGAGTCATCGTTAACTTTCAAGCTCTGGATGATCAAACAAATCCTTCAGGAGGATCACACAGGCGATTGCTTGAAAGAGCTATCATTAACTTTCAAACTCTTACTGATAGAGCAAAGCACTGGGGAAATTGGCTGAAAGATATCCGATTCCTAATGTATGAGCCTGCGTCAGATTGGACAACAGGCGCAAAGCGCTTACCATCCAGGATGCACGTATAATCTACCTAATTCGGTATTCAGTATTATGGAAAGTCAGCCTCAAAATCCTGAATTATTTCTGAATAATCCTGAAAACTTTAATCAAAACTGATAAGCAGAAAACAGTTTCAGGACCCAATGTATTGGAAAGATAAAAGTTAATCAATTAGTTTTGATTAAAGTCTGCTTATTAGACCCAACTGGGCCTCTGTGCCAAGCCCCGACACAAAAACTTTTTTCCCCGATCTACCTGGTAGAGCAAATTACTGGGGAAATTGGCTGAAAGATATCCGATTCCTAATGTATGAGCCTGCGTCCAATTGGATGGGATGTGCGAAGGGCGTACCGTCCAGGATGCACGTATAATCTGCCTAATTTGGTATTCAGTATTATGGAAAGTCAGCCTCAAAATCCTGAATTATTTCTGAATAATCCTGAAAACTTTAATCAAAACTAATAAGCAGAAAACAGTTTCAGGACCCAATGTATTGGAAAGATAAAAGTTAATCAATTAGTTTTGATTAAAGTCTGATTATTAGACACAACTGGGCCTCTCTGCCAAGCCCCGACACAAAAGCTTTTTTCCCCGGTCTACCTGAAATCGGTGGTTTTCAGTACATGTAATACCGAGAGGACTGTGGTGGCCATCATGCTAACCGTCACAATACTATTTATTTTCCAAGACGGCAGCACCTTGCTATTCTTAACTTTCATTCTTGTGTATGTGGCTGAAGCTCGTTCTAAGAAACTTCCAATACAAATGACCATTCTGTGGGATTCTTAGGAAAAAACAATTTTTTCCGACCAGCCGACCATGGTTTTTTTCAAGGGTCATCGGAAACATGGATATTTTTCTTGGCTTTAAAGGGAAATGCTCACTTAAAAGTAAATGTGTACGAAAAAAATCAGGCATTTCCACACAAACTTTTCCACACACTATTTTAGTTTTATGTCTGTTGTATTATTCAAATGCACTCTGGAAAGTTTTTACTTTTGAAGTAACACTATAAATCGTAAACAGACTTCTCTTAAGGGATTGCGAAATAGTCTACCAAAGTGCAAGAGCAGATGAGAGGAGCAGACTATATTTTTTGTGAATGACAGGGTAAGGGTTAACAACAGATAGCATCAGAAACATTGTAATATAGATTCTGCTTCAAGACAAGTCCAAGTCTCAAAAGCTTGCGTAGTTTAATGAGCACAATATTGCAAAACTTCTCATTTTACATTTGAGCTACTCAGGTGAAAACGTTCCACCATGTTTTCCCTAAATCAAAGTTGTAATCTAATCCTGAATGTTTGGAGATCTTGCCTTGTGGTTATAAAACTTTTCATGCTCAACTCAAATAAGCATCAAATTTTTTCATGTTCAAAAATGTTAAAATTTGCTTTGAATGTTAAAATTAGCATGATAAATGCAATATCTGAGAAATATCATTATTTTTCAATTTAAGCATTCTTGTTTTATGAGCAGTGGCAATTTCATGCTCTAACCTCAGGGCCTTATCTATTCTCCTAAATTACCCTAATAACATGGCATAAACTTCTCTTCTTTTTTCCAATGCAATCTGTATGCTTTGAGTTTTACATAAAGACAGCATGTCTTAAGCATGCAGGTTTTGTGTTTCTATTGAAAATAAATCTGCTTGCAAAAGACATGAAATTAGATTTAAGCTGAATGACCCAACAAATTATATTTGAGATCTTCTCAAAATTGAGCAATGTGAATAAGACCTTTAGTTCAGGTTAGAAGAAACCTAGCTAACCTCAGAAAACTGGCACCGAGGTTATAAAACTTTTTTTCATGCTCAACTGAAATGAGCATGAAATTTCAATTGCTTGTAAAAATAAAACACTGAAAACTAAAGACTGATTTTGCTTTAAATCTCTAATATGTTGTATTTATCTTGCTAATAAATATTTTAACATTTTTAGCAGGATAGATTCAGTGCTTAACTTAGTAGAGCATGAAAAACATTTTATAACCTCAGGGCCATGTTTTCCTAGGAAATATCTCTTGTACAACTAAACTATACATGTTTATAAAAGTTGATATATAAAAATACTATTTGAAACATAAAAGTAAAGGAACTTCTTGCTCCAAGATGATGATGAGATGAACTATTTACAATGGAACTCAGAAATATCTGAAAGAGAAAAAAAACAGTGATTATTAACTCTTGCATGCTCGGTTAATTTGCCGGGGTTTTTTTGTCATCTGCCGACTTTTTGTTCAAAATCAACTTTTTCAAAAAATCTTTTCAGGAATACCATCAGAGTGTCACTCAAGCAGTTTGGATCCAAATCAGGTTCATCATTTTCTTGGTCCTGATCTGGGTCCAAACTGTTTGAAAATGTTACCAGCAGATGACAAAAGAGCAAATGTTATAAAATGACAAAATCCGCCAACGACAAAAGAGGAAATGTTATCAGTTGACAAAACATCAAATGTTATCCGCCGACGATGAGAAACACTAGCAGGGAAATAAGGTTTGAGATTTCATCAGATGATACCTTATAAGAATATCATACCAGTAGCCTTATTCAGTATCTAACAACAGCAGCAAAGTTTGAAAATGTCACTATTGCAACTTTGATTTGGGCTGTGACGCCACAAACCTGTCCTCAGGTTTCCGACGAAGTGAGACTCAAACCAGCTTGCTTAGCTACAGAGACTAGCCAGAATAGTGAAATTTCGCTTGTGGCAAATTTAGATATTATCCTTTCCAATAAGTGAATAACAAAGGCGCTGCTCAGTCTGTGCATATGCACAGGCTGGGCTGTGCCTTTGTTGTTCGCAGACCCCCGAAGACAGGTTTTCTCACGTCGAGGCCCAAAGCAACTGAGGTAATATTTCTTCAAATTGAATTCACAAAGGTCTTATAATCATTACCATCAATAGTTCAAAATGTTCTGTGAAGGATGAGTAGTATTTGGTAGCTATTTTTCTTATTCGTAAAAAACACACATAATGTTTACAGGCACTATATTTATTATTAATTAGCATACTGATAGAATAACAAGAATATATCCGTTCATTGACAATAAGAAAATGAATTTATACTATGCACAATAAATTTAACAATTTCTTATGTTTCACATCTTTATGTGCTCATCTTTGTGCAATATCGAACAATTTTATTGCAATGACGAGAACAGGATGTAAGGCAAATGAAACCACGAATTTACAGACGCCATCCTATAAATAGGCATTTGGGGAGAGCAAGAATTGCAGGAGGGGTCAGTAAGCAAAATTCACGTCCGTTGTAAGTAATGCTAAAATGATAAGCATGTGATTTTTGTTTGGTGGTCTTACATCTTCCTCATGCATCATACGCCTATAAAAAGCATTCGGCTAAAACACAGTATTGGTGCTGATGAGTGTCTCACTAGGCAAAAAATAAAGCGCTCGATACAATAATATATTATCATTTTCTACATTGTTTTTTACGCATCTTACCTAAAACTAGTCTTTGTTTTTGAAAATATTCCCTCATATAATTTTTTTTACACTTTTACTTCTGCCTGTTAATAGGTGACGGCCACTACACCTAAGATATAACATGCAAGATAAGAGCAAAAATATAAATATCTGCAGTTCTATTTCTATGAAACAGCAATGGGAGAAACTGGTTAGCATTATGAGAGGCCAAACAAAGACAATAAACACTTAATGATGCAAAGTATAAGCATATCTTTAAGGCAACCATTGGCTGAATTTGCCATAAATTGCCCTCTATCAGATTGCATCTCTTCACTTTAACCAGAAGTAAATCTCAATGCTTAAAATCATTTTCTGAAAACAGTAAACCATACTGAAAGACATCAAAGTAGTTGCAGTAGTCCAAAAGGTCAACTATCAAAAAAATATTCTTTGTCAAAATGCACTTAAATCTGGTCCAATGTTCCATGTAGTGTCTGTAACTTTTTCTGATGCTAATTTCTCATAGATTCCAATTGTCACGACAATGAAACTTTGTCAATCTGATATTTATGTTGAATGACATAAAATATTAAAAGGAACTTATTCTGAGATTGAAAATCTTCAAGATTTCGCTTCATGAATTGTCATGGTTGCAGACACTATAAAAATTTACTTTTTTGTTCCTGACAGAAATGTTCTATGGTGTGAAGCATTGGACTAGCCTGGAATGCAAATTGTTTTTTTTTTGAAACTATAGTGTTTAATGGTATAAAGGAAATGAATTTTACTTAAATAAACACATGTTTTGTATAATCATGGGTATAGTACAGTGTATTTGTGTCGTTTTTGCAGTTTTTATCAAAAACACTATCTTAAGGAATTTGAGGAGAAAATCCACAATTTTTGACCAATTTCTTTAATTCAAATTGCAAAATGTAGAAGATAAGTTTCTATATAAGATGCAAACAGTTCTGTATCAATATTTAAGTAAGAAATATGAATTATTTGGACTTTAAATGATTTATTTTCAAAATGAGACTGCATAACGCTTATAAATGGCCATTTTGGGAGCACATTATAGACAATATCTCTAAAACAGGCAAGGTTAGCAGCTTGAAATTTTCAGGCAAACAAGACCTGACAATGCCTTTCTGCATAACTATTATAAAATGATCCTTTATGACACAGTTCTTCTGCAGCATAGATATAACATGAAAAAAATCAAATCAGCACCAATACCATGTTTTAGCTGATTGGTTGTGTGAGAGATGTGATAGAGATTTCATGCTGAAATAATCAGCTGCCACCAATGACGTCAAAACGTAGTCATCATTTGATTAAACTTCTAATGTTAATTGGTTTCCCATTCAACAGAGATTTAGTTTACTAAGATGTCATAGGCTTACAATGTAACTCATCTTATGCTTGATTAAAACCTTAAGTTGCTGGAAAATGGTGTGACGCATTTGCGAGATAACGGTGACATTAGATTTTATCTTTCAGCTCCTGCTCTATAGCCATGAAGATGTTTCATTCAACACTATTTTTCAGAATGTGTTGGAAAGTATCAAACAGTTTAACTTGTCAATGTGGTTCATGAAATCCGACTAGAACCTCGTATAAAGGAGATAACGTAAAAGCATTAATAAAACATCAAATAGTGAAAAATTGGTCCATTATTTCTCTGAGAAAGTTCAGAAAATAGAAGCATTTGCTATGCTTTTTGGGTTTTCAGGGACCAAACAATCGCTTGAAAATGTTGTTGGCTTCCCCACATGATCAGAAATACCCACGTTACCCATTAGTCTTTTAATTAAATGTCACATTAGCACGGCCGCTGCGTTTGGTAAGTCTGTATTTTTTTAATGGAAAATCTTGTCAGATGTTAGGCACTTGTATCTTCATGACAGCAACAGAAACTTGAGATCTGATGTGGATGGGCTCACCCATATAAGACAATTGCTAAACTTATTGTGCATAGATAGTTGTAATTTAACTATGCCCTTTGAAGACCAGAAACCCCTAAATGGGTACTTTGACAAACAGTGAAAGCCCAGATGTAATGCCGCACAATGTGTCATTTCATCAGGGTCTACACTGTTTGCTAAGACAAAGCAAACAGAGAAAGCAATATAATATTTTTGGAAATTATAACCTGTCACCCCTTAATATATACACTAGTAGAGAAATAATGTCACATTAGCACGGCTGCTGCGTTTGGTAAGTCTGTATTTTTTCTGTATTTCTTCTGACTGCATCAAACTAAAAAAAGGGCTAAATATATCTTTAATTTAAGAAATAGATCAGCTCTAGCAGTGAATTGTTGAGTAATAATTCACTGTTTGAAGGTCAGTTGTAAAGAAGATCAAATCACGAGCGCGTAGCCCCAGTGATTTATCTTTTTACAACTGACTCACTCAAAAATTCATGCAATCAAGCAGATCTTTTTCGATTCTAGTGCACAATAAACGATGAAAACACATTTGAAGTCTTCAGCTTCTTCCACCTTTCAGTCATAGCACTGAGAGAATCCTGCCTATAGTTGGACTGTGTCACATACATTTACATATCTGACGTCATTTTGCAGTAACAAATTACGTCAGCTAGTGCGCATTTACCTCACGCTTTCAAAATTGTGAATTATTGTTTGATATATCATGTTTTTTACTCTATAGGTGAGGTATGTTATTGTCGTATTTTTTTACCCTGAAGTTCAAAGGTAGTGACCTATGCTAATTTTATCTCGGACCTGTTATCGATAGTTTTCGCCAAATATACGGGAATAAATTAGGCTTTCTGAAATTCAATGCATCATAACGGTAATAATATGACTATATCCTCCGCTGTGGTGTAGTGGCCTAAGCCTTGGATTCATATTATAGAGAAGGCAAGTTCGAATCTCGCAAGGAGTTTTTATTTTTTCCCCAGTAAATTAGTTTCTATGTACTGACATGACAGAAACTCTAGAAAAGCGTGAAAATACTTAATTTTTGTTTAATTGTGTATATGTACACGTGGTTACACATGTATTCGCTAGTATATCGAGACTGTTTCGCCTAAGAGCCAAGATTGGTTATCGGACATTCTTGATTTACCAGCAACTGCAGTGTTATCCTGTGTACATTAAAAACATGACATAAAAACAGTTCATTTCTCGCTTTCCTGTTTAAGTGCATACAAACCTTCCTTACATTAGAAAAATAAAAAGAAACGCTCCTCCTGAGATTCGAACTTACCTGCTAAACACAAGGAGTCCTGTGCCTAACCCACTACACCACAACGGACGATATTGTCGAACTACTACTTATATTAGACATTCCATTTAAAATAACGTAATTAGTTCCGTATATTCGGCGAAAACTACCGACAACAGATCGGAGATAAAATTAGCATATGCCACGCCCTTTGAACTTCAGGGTCAAAAAAATACGACAGTAGAAAAAGTGATTAACTGCCAATCATCAAACGGAATAGAAAAGGGTACTTACGTGATTCTTTTTCTTAGCAGCTTCATTAGTAACTTGCCAAAATATGACACATAAAAACCAGCTAAATAATAAAAGCAATTCTGGCAAGTATACTGGAGCATAGTTATCTGCAAAGAAAATAATAAATTAATCAAATCTTTATCTCCATGTGTTGTCTGCGGATAACTTTTGCAAACAGTTTGGACCCAGCGTGCCTGTTCTGGATCCAATCTGTTTGACACTTAGTTATAATTCCTGAAAGAATTTATCAAAAAAGTTGATTTTGAAAAAATTCAACAGACGACGAAAAAGCATGAAAAATTTCCCAGTGGGAAAAGAGTTAACTGCAGCAGGTGACACATTTGTGACATCTTTCTTCATTTTCGGGGAAAACAAGCTTTAAGCCCTCTCATCCTTGTCATACAGAGCCTCAATTTTTCATCCCTATTGTAAACAATGGTCTAGATAAAACTAGTGTTGTTTTAAGAGAAACAGATGTCCCCCACCATATCTCTTGCACACAAGCTCTACCTGGTTTGCAGTCTGAACTTGGCAAATATTATGTAATAAGTATATAAATTCAGTAACCTATCAATGCACAGCAATAATACTATTCATTTGCAAGATATCTTTATACCGAAACCAAATGCATATTGCTCTATGGATACATTTATCTGGTGCAAGACACTTCTGCTCTCAAATCATGAGAACTAGAGGACCTGAAGGTCCTGAGGCGCTCACCTGACCTCTTTAATTATGTTAAAATAGGTTAAGGTCAACTACAGCTTATAATGAAAAAAAATTTTTATGCAGCCATTTTGGTCAAGTGACTTAAAACAATCTAATGAATACTCCATCAAAAAGCCCAGTGATATCTGAGAAACCAATGTTTATATAGGTATGTGGCAGTCCAAATGAGTGGCATTGGATAAAAGGTCAAAGGTCATCTTCACATTTGGTACTTATATAAAGCTATTGTCTCATAAGGTTAAACATTTTCGAAAGTATTATGATTTCAGCTTAAACAGATATAGAAAAATGGTTATTCCCAGGTAAATACATTGGGAATCAAATTTGACCTTGCCATACAGTAGATCAAGCTGGATTCATCATTTGTGCAAACCTGGTTGAGACCACATCCCCAATGCTACATACCAAGTCCCAAGGCCATTGGCCTTTTGTTCCGGAGAATAAGATATTTTAAGGGTTTTTAACATATATGGGTGTTGTGGCCTTGACCTTGAAACTTATTTATAGCCATTGCCTTATTAGGTTTAGCATATCAAGTGAGAATAATGCCTTTGGCTTCAACAGTATTCAAAAAATCAAATTTTCAAAAGCTTTCACATTTATATGCAATCAGAAGCAAATTTGACCTTGATGTTAAGTAGGTCAAGGTCAACCTAGGATCATCATTTGAACAAACTTTGTAGGCCCAACATCCAAAATGTTACATACCAAGTCCCAAGGTCATCACCCTTCTGGTTCTGGAGAAGAAGATTTTTAAAGGGTTTTTACCATATATGGGCATGTCGGCCATCTTGGTCAAGTGACTGATACAATTTGTATAAATCTTGGCTAACTTATTGTTAAGAGTCTTCATATGAAATTTGAATTCAATTGGCCCAATGGTTTCTGAGAAAACTATGTTTTACTATATTGATGGGACTCCTATATGAGCGTCTTGGCTGAAAGGTCAAAGGTCAACCTTGACCTTTGGAACTTATTTATAGCCATTGTCACATTAGATTTAACATATTAAGTGAGAATAATGACATTGGCTTCAGTAGTTTTCAAAAAAATCAACTTTTCAAAAATTTCCCCATTTAAATGATTTAGGAAGCAAATTTGACCTTGCCGTTAAGTAGGTCAAGGTCAACCTAGGATAATCATTTGAACAAACTTGGTAGGCCCCACAGCCCCAATGCTACATACTAAGTCCCAAGGTCATCGGCCTTCTGGATCTGGAGAAGAAGTTTTTTAAAGGGTTTTTACCATATATGGGCATGGCGGCCATCTTGGTCATGTGACCAGGACCATTTGAACAAACTTTTGTTCCCCCATCCTAAGGAGTCTCCATATGAAATTTGAATTCAATTGGCCCAGTGGTTTCAGAGGAGAAGATGTTTGAAAATGTTGACGGACGGACGGACGACGGACACCAGAGTCACTGGTATACTATTAGCTCACCTCGGAGCCTTCGGCTCAGGTGAGCTAAAAACAAAACGATACGGACGGACGGACAGACGGACGGACGCACACACGCACGGACAACGTGAAAACAGTATACCCACCACAAACAAAGTTTGCGGGGGGTATAAAGATGTTTAGATAGGTATGTGGCAGTCCAAATGAGTGACCTTGGATAAAAGGTCATAGGTCAGCTTGACATTTGGTACTTAATAAACCATTGTCTCAATAGGTTTAACTATTATGAATTAGGCTCAGTTATAGAAAATGAACATTTTAAGATTTTCTCCATATAAATGCATTAGGAATCAAATTTGACCTTGCCATAAGTAGGTCAAGGTCAACGTAGATTCATCATTTGTGCTAACCTGGTAGGACCCACATCCCCGATCCTACATACCAAGTCCCAAAGACAATGGCCTTTTGGTTCCAGATAAGAAGAGATTTAAAAAGTTTTTACCATATATGGGCATGGTGGCCATGTTAGTCATGTGACCATTAAAATTTGTATAAGTTTTGGCTAACCAATCATAAGGAGTTGTCATATGAAATTTGGTTTCAATTGGCCAAGAATTGTCTGAGAAAACAATGTTTTAATATGTTGATGGGACTCCAATGTAAGTGACCTTGGCTGAAAGGTCAAAGATCAACCTTGACCTTTGAAACTTATTTATAGACACTAGATTGAACATATCGAGTGAGAATAATGACTTTGGCTTCCACAGTATTCAAAAAATCAACTTTTCAAAAAATTTCCCATTCAAATGCATTAGGAAGCAAACTTGACCTTGGCGTTAAGTAGGTCAAGGTCACCCTAGGATCATCATTTGAACAAACTTGGTAGGCCCCACATTCCCAATACTACATACCAAGCCTCAAGGTCACTGGCCTTCTGGTTCTGTAGAAGAAGATTTTTAAAAGGTTTTTACCATATATGGGCGTGGCGGCCATCTTTGTCATGTGACCAACCTATTTTGTATGAATTTTGGCTGACTTATCATAAGGAGTCTTCACATGAAATTTTAGCTGAATTGGGCCAATGGTTTGTGAGAAAACTATGTTTTAATATATTGATGGGACCACAATATGAGCGACCTTGGCTGAAAGGGAAAAGGTCAACCTTGACCTTTGAAACTTATTTATAGCCATTGTCTAATTAGTTTCAACATATCAAGTAAGAATAATCACTTTGGCTTTATCAGTATTCAAAAAATCAACTTTTCAAAAAAAATCCTATTTAAATCTATTAGGAAGCAGATTTGACCTTGACGTTAAGTAGGTCAAGGTCAACCTAGGATCATTATTTGAACAAACTTAGTAGGCCCCACATTCCCAATGCTACATACCAAGTCCCAAGGTCATCGGCCTTCTGGTTCTGGAGAAGATTTTTAAAGGGTTTTTACCATATATGGGCATGGCGGCCATCTTGGTCATGTGACCAGGAACATTTGAACAAACTTTTGTTCCCCCATCCTAAGGAGTCTCCATATAAAATTTGAGTTCAATTGGCCCAGTGGTTTCAGAGGAGAAGAAGTTTGAAAATGTTGACGGACGGACGGACGGACGACGGAGTCACTGTTATACTAATAGCTCACCTCGGAGCCTTCGGCTCAGGTGAGCTAATAACAGAGAATTGTCCAAATTCACAAACAAACATTTAACTGCAGTATCAGACAACACAATTACTAACAATATAAGCTAAAGCAATTATGATAGCACTAAGAGAGAAAAGTGATTAGAATTCTCTAGAAAACTATGTCTCAAACAGATAAAAGCAAATGCACACATGGGTATTGTCAGATGAGAGTTTCATTTCTAGACCTGCATGCTGTTGTCTTATTTTGTCATTTGTGAACTGAATTTTCATTGACAAGGTTCCAATGTTTCAGCCATCTTGAGGACTAAAATTCTCTGTCTGACCGAGATCCTTTTTCTTGCATACCATTTTCTTGCATACCACATAAGATTTTACAAGTAAATATTAACCCTTAAAGCGCCAATCACGACTGCAGCAGATGACAAATTTTGCAACATCTTTCCTAATTTAAAAAGAAAAGTATGGTATTTAATAAGAATCGTCTTCCAACAGGGGATTATCATGAATATGCCTTATTTGTTAGTTTTCAAAAAAGCAGCAAAATCATAAATTGTTGTCTGCTGCAAATTATAGGTGGCGCTTTATGGATTAAACACGTTTAGTGCTAAACTATAGGAACCCAGTGGTGTAGTGGATAAACCACTAGCTTTTTTAACCAGGGCCTATCCAATCTGTCGGATGAGACTGACTCACTTTAAAACATGGCCCTGTATCCATATGACCTTTAATAGCTGTTGGTGAGATGTTTAACACAAACACACAGTGCAAAACAATTTGGTGTCATTGATTGGCATAAAAATTACAGTGTGCTCAAAGAGCATCTGAGATACTGGTGGAAATATCATTTTCCTATATACTGCACCATAATTATACTGTGGGTTATGTTGGAATAATAAACAATGAATCAGTACTCACCATTAGCTTCACAGACTTGAAGCCTCCACTGAAAAAATAATCAACATAACATATTAATACATTTTCTATGTTACACATCCAATAATTAAAATAAATCTATATGTTATACAGACCAATACAATTAATGTGACTTTTTCCCTGATTGTGAAAAAAAATCCCAATCTTCGAAAAAAAATTGGGATTTTCATTCAGTAAGCACATACACAAGCTACATGGTGACATTCTCCTTTAATTCAATGTCAATAGTATGTGTAATAGCTATTTTTTTTTATTAGGCCTAAATGAAATATATGTGTGGTTCCGGTTGCCGACCGTGCCTATTTAAAAACCTGCGACCCTAAACATTAAAATGGTGTTTCTGTAAAAAAAAAAAATGGAAAAAAATGACCGTTTTCCGTAGCTGGTGCCGCCATGTGCTGTGTTCAATCTATATGCCAATAGGGCTCATATAATCTATAAAAGGGGTTATTCAGGAAAAGAAGTGGCCTTCATTTAAACTGGTGATAAAACAGTCAAAATTTACATGTTTTTTTCCGAGTTCATCGGAACCCGATTGGTCACGAAAACTAATGACATTTGTAATTGGCCTTCAAAACAGCAACAAAGAGCGAACTAATGTGAAATAAAGTAACTTTTAGATACATACCAACCTTCTTCATCTTTTATTACCGATAAAAACACGAAAATAAATTGTTACTTTACGGAAAATAGATTGCAAATAAGCTGATAATCATATTTTCGTACCGCGCAAGATTCGTACCGCGCGATTTCGGCCCCAGTATATATCTTCTTTACCGGCATCGATCAGTGCTGGTAATTACGCCTAAGAATGCTAATTTTGAAGTTTGGAGAATAAACAACAAACTTTTTGCTGTGTTTGGAAGAAATGAGAGAGCCTTCATCTCCTCTGTTGTATGGGAAGTGACAGCATTAGGAGAAATATTTCAAAGTGGGAACAGTAAGGGGAAAAACTTATTCTTCAGGACATATCTATATTTCTGGGGGCGTATTTTTAGTATCCAATGTGATAACCTGGTAATTTTCGAACTGTGGGCAGGTTTAAGTATGTGTCTTTTTCAATAGACACATCACCACAATGAACCCTGTGGAAGAGAAGGAAAGAAGACCAATACCCACAATGCAGGCCTCAAGAGATGTATACTCAAACTCATCAAGCATTTTGCTAAACATTACTTGCATTTCGCCATCTGCAGGTCCAACGGGCAGCCGTCCTTAGAGCGTTGTCAATTTAATCAAAGTTTTAGAGTGTATGTGGTTTTTTTTGGGGGGAGCGCAGTGGCTCAGTGGTAGAGTGCTGGACTCAAGACCGAAGGGCTGTGGGTTCAAGCCTCACCAGCGCCACTGTGTTGTGGTCCTTGAGCAAGACACATTTATCCTAGCGTAGTACTGGTTCAACCCAGGAAGACCCGTCCCTATATAACTGAAAGATCTGTATGTGGGTTTCAAATCAGTGCCGCATACTCAAGATTATAGGACAAACAAAGTTAAACAAATGTTGTGTTTTGACAACAGCAGAATCCAGGGCAAAATCAATCCTTGTGGCTTCAGCTGCTGTACATTCCAAGGTGATGGTTCTGTGGTTGTTGATTCATTGTTTCTCATTGCTCCCGATGTTTGTGGGTTTTTGTGTTTGGTCCCTGTTTTTGTAATGCAGTACATAATGTCATTTCTAGTTTTTTTCACTGTGGAAGAGAGAGCTGGTTGCTTTACTTTAATTGTGTTCTTACTGTCTTGTAGCGGTACATGTAAGTATGTTATGTGTCTTCCCTCGCAGTGCCGTGGGTTGGTCTATGGTCTGTGTATGTGGCATTTCCTCAGTTTCCTGGCCTTACACACACTGTCTTGCTTTTTTGTGTTATCAGTGATGGTTATACCAATGTATTTTATTGGCTCAACATTTCCAAAGGTTGGGTTGTGTAAGGAATAATCAAAATGAAATTGGTTGTGATGCTTATTCCTAGTCACTCTCATAGAGTGACATCTGGTTTCATTAAATTTCATTTGCCCATCAGCTTCCCTCTGTCCTAAGCTAGTGAGTTAAATGAGACAGTCCTGAAGTGAATATATTTTCCTATACAGAACCCAGTTATCTACGAACAGAAGACCGGTAGACATCCAAAATTGCGCCAATTGCCTTTCAAATGGGCCAATGGGGTGTTCTAGATTGAAAATAATGAGTATGAACACGAGATACCACAATCACAAACTGCAGACAAACCCATGGCACCGTGAGGAAGAGCCACACAACAATCATGAGACACTGGGAACACAAAGCAAAGGAAACCAGCTCTGAACACTGCATCATGTGATGAGAAACACAGCACTACTGCATATAGAGGCATCACCATGTTTCATAATATGAAGTGAGTCAATTCTATCCATAATCCTTGGTAACATGCGTACAGGGTAGTTTTCTTTCTTTTTCTAATTTAGTGTACTCAAATGACTGGTTTCAGAAATGCACAGTTAAAACAAACAAAACAAATATTTCTGACATAAAATATTAATTTATCTATGATATATCAAAATATGTTTATTGACTCCCTTGTACTACATATATATATTCAGTATCATATTTTAGGCCGTCATGCGATTTTAATGTTATGTCTTAATTTAATGTTAGGGCCTACCTACCTACCCTAATTTTTTTTGGCAGCAAACAGGAACCACACATATATTTCATTTAGGCCTTATTGAATTGTGCACTATTACACATTTCCCAATTTAGGGATTTACCATGCTACTTTACCCAATCTGAAAGGCCTTTGGGCCCTTCCCAAATTTCAAAAAAAAAAAAAAAAATCCCTAGAATTTCATTAATGAAACATGAAATTTGTATTAAGAACTGCTTTAACCCTTTGTATACTAATGGATTCTTCCATCTATTCCGGTACAATGAGTATTGGACAGTTCATTATACATATCAAAGGGGTCAAATGCTAGAGTTTCTAAGTTAAGATGTACTTCAGTCTGTGAAGATAGTTTTTTTTATCTTAGACCCTGATGAAATGCAGCATTATGCGGCATTTCATCAGGGTCTTCACTGTTTGCCAAAGTACTTGTTTAGTTTTTTTTTTTGTTTGTTTGTTTTGTTCAATGTTGCTTTATGTCCCAAGTCAACAGCTATGCTCATGGCGGGACGGTCAGTTCACCTAACCACACCTTTTCCCGGGCAAGCTTGAACAAGCAGTTAACCAGTACTTCGTGCACATACTTTCGCTTGTAACTGACAACAACCCTTCTTGAAAGATTCAGCGGAAGGGAGGAGAATGACCGTAGAAATTGTTTCATGATCAATCTCCATGATATATGGGACCAGGCTGGAATCGAACTCGTGACCCCCGATCTGCAGTCAGACTCCAATCTGTTGCCAAGTTAAGGGGTTTCAATTATACAAAAGGTTACAGGGATATAATTATGGATGGATAGAAAAAAATTGGGATGTGTCTCAAGAAAATGAGTCTTGTGTGTTTTGATTCTTTACGTCCCAGTCAACAATGTTTCAGTCCTGCCAGGACGACAAGAAAGTAAGTAACTCACCAACACCATTTTTTGCCAAGTTCACATTGGGCACGACAAAGGAAGGAGCAAATCCCGGTGGTGGAGCCAGAGTTGATCCAACACTGGACATATTCTTCAACGAGGCCATACCTCGTCCCAGACCTGGCAGAGATGGCTGACCTCGGCCGCGACCATAGGGCATAGCAGGAGCAAATGTCTCATTGGTTTTAACCCCTGAAATGAATACATGTAACATTACTAGTATACCAGCTTCTCAATATCTGGGTAAGACAGATAACCAATTTGCAATTTGCTCGAGTTAATGCTTTACATCCTAGTCAACAATTTTTCAGTCATGTCCATACAGTTAGTACCAAGCATTTAAGTTAAAGTGTCTTGCTAAAGGCCACAATATAATGCTCTGATGAGGCTCAAACCAGAGACATCTTGATCTCAAGTCCAGCACAGATCAAACACATGTGTGAAACTTCTATACTTTAAAAACCCTGAAATTCAAAATCTAAAACAATAAAAAAAAAACCTGAAATTCAAAATCTAAAACAATCAATGTGCTGATAGTTTGCCTAATTGAGGATAAGAACTCAATTCCTGATGGTCAGCTCAAAGAGCTTAAATTCGATGTCAGACAATTCAGAAAACTTCCAGCCATGTTAACAGTGCTGAATGCTTACCATTCATAGTATTATCTTGTACCGGAGCACCACGTCCTCGTCCAATACTATAAGCAAATACAGCCGATTCTGGTTGTGGTTTAGGTTTCATCACCGGCTGTTGAGGCATAGCTGCAATGGATGAGGACTTGGGAAGACGTAGTTGACCTGTGCTGCTGTCATCCTCCTCTGCTGTCTCTATCTTAACAGCTAACTTCTTCCTGAGAGAGATACAGAAAGATATATAGAGAGGTCAACCCTTAGCCTAATCTTTTACTCGGTAATGGGACAGTGGTCTAGTGGCAAGGCTCAGGACTCAGGATCGAGGGATCCCAGATTCGAATCACACCCGAAACATCCGATTTTTCTGAACAGAAAATTCATCCCACATTTGCTCCTCTTCACCCAGATGTATAAATGGGTACCCTGATAGGGCGGTGTTTGTTCAAGTCTGCTATTCCCTAAGCACTATATCTTGATGTACGCTGCTTGAAAAGGGGCGAGAAATAGTTTCCCTGGGGAGTCTAGATTGTATGTTTCACAAGGTAGCCCAATGATCAGGGGACTTGTGTCAAAGGGTGGCTGAACGGCTGTAGAGCTGAAAGTAGCCCTGGAAAATAAGCATTTAACCTTTTATAATAACCCCTTTTGACGCCTTTGAAAATATCATGTATATGAAAATATTATGGAAAATGGAGCATTTGCTCTTTTGGAGCAAATGCTCCATTTTCCATAACATTTTCAAAAGTATTCAAAACTGAACTTAATTTTTTTTTGAATTTTTTCAATGTTGTCCAAAATTAGAAAATGATGTCATGATCTAAAAAAAGCCTATGGAGTAATAGACCATGCTTAAAAACTATTTGGTTTGTCACTTCCTACTGGGAGCTTTTAGAAATGAGTAGGTAGGTAGCATTTTTAGAATTGTTTCCCCATTCATGATACTTAAGAAATAGATCAGCTCTAGCAGTGCATCACTGCTACACGGATGGTAAACCTAGGAACTACCACGAAATTGTGTTAACGTAATTTTGTTCCCGAGCCACATCCGGGACACGTCGTGGTAGTTTCCAGGCCGAAAATTGGATAAAGAAAGGTTGGTGTCACTTTTATTTTTGTTTTATTTTACAACTTAGAACAAACAATGGTGAAATCCGACAATGTGGTTCCTTGTAAGTATGTCTCAGCGTCCCCTCTAGCCCAAAATTTTGTTTGAAAAGTTATTTTCTTTCTTTTGGTACGTGTTTCCCCACTGAGCATCGGACCAACTTTCCCCAAAGTTCGAAGGATTTTAGCCCATATCTGTCAAATTGAATGGAATTTGATATCATTTGACGATGGAAATGATAAAAAGACCCTGAATAAACATTCCTGCACAGAAAAAAAATCTGAGCATTTACTCGTAAACGATTCATGCCCTGTTCATCCTGTGTGGTAGTTTCCAGCTCATCCTGGTAGTTAAAATGCTATCGTGGTAGTTTCCAAGACTTTATAGGATACGTTTCTGAAGTGTTACAAAACATTATAGTGGTTGTTTGTTTCGCATGACAACCCTCAAACTCGTCAATTAATTACCACGGTAAACAAATAAACCACATTTCAGCACCACGAGGAAGCTAAGCTGGGGACTTGAGATTCAATGTGATGCTTAACAGGTGGAGACCATGCCCTGGACTGCCAAACAACACCTCTGGAAATCTAAAGCAAAAGAAGGTCATCAGTTGAGCCGTGGTGGACCAAGCAACAGACAAAAAAAAATGATATAAAAAATTGCGTCACTCGCTACGTTGTTCCATGTTCAGTCAGCTTTAAAGGGGACATATCAAAGTTTTTCATTTTTCATTGCAAATTCCTTTTATATGTCGGATTGTATGTACTTATTAAGAACCCAGATCATTTTCCACAATGTTCAGTGATAAAATGGGTATAATCATCATTTTCTTTCAGCTTGTGCGCTCTGTCAATAAAATATCGACTCGCTTACTTCCCTTGAATTAGTTACTTCCCTTTGCTATCGGATTGTCCTGATGACGTCACAGAGGCAGTTAATGAATGACTGTTAATATAGAATCGTGTTAGATTCCGATATTTTTTTTATTATCCTCGGATTAAAAAGGGTTTATGTGTTGCAAATTATCACTGCAATACGCATTCTGATCAGTGGGTCCGCTCGCAGTGAAATTGTGGATATATTTTTTGTGTTTTAGTGAATTGAATGCCCTACGATAATCTATTTTAGCCGGCGAGCTCATCTCCGAGACAATTGATATTCAAGCGAATACGCGTTTATGCGCACAAAACAGTCGTGAAAGAATTTGTAACCCTGAACATCGAGTTATCTTAAATTCAAGCAAAAAAAAAAATCGGCATTTTAATTCCGCAACGAAATGAGTTAAATATTATTAGGCCTATTTCAGTCTATGCATCTGAACCTCCGTTGCGTATATGTGTTAAACGAATTTTGTTTATTTGAATTGAATCTTTGCGTCGCAGTCAAATTTCTTTAAGCTATTTAAGGTCGGTCTTCCTAGGTTGAAACAGTACTTAGCAGGGATTAATGTCTCTTGCTCAAGGCCACAATGCAGTGCCGCTGGTGAGGCTCGAGCCCGTAGCCCTTCGATCTCGAACCAAGCACTCTAGTTATTATACGTCACTACGCTCCCCAACGAGCTCCAGCGGGGATTTATATCAGTCTACATGGGGCTCTTAACTTTCTCAGTCTCCCGAACTCATCAAGATCATGTAGGCTATATCGTCGAGGTTAATGTTCAATACGGCATCCGAGTTAAATGAGAGAGAGAGAGAGAGAGAGAGAGAGAGAGAGAGAGTTCTACGCCGGCTCGTAAACTTTTGCACCGTCACCGCGTATTCTACATGCGCAGCCATCTTAAGTGGAACTAGAGCCTAGCAGAGCGGCTAAATTTTGCTCTGCTCTTACTAAATTTTAATCTGCTCCTTCATCACTGACTATGTTCCTAAGGTTAGCCTATCTGTGTGTGAGAGTGGCAGAGACTGTCGTGTCTGCGTAGATTCTGAGTATAAAAAAACATTAAAATCTCATGAGCTCGCTTTTTCAGTGTTTATCGTCTCGCGAGACGCTTTCCAATGAACGCATAAATTAATGGTTTATAGTAGATAACATAAAATCTATCAAGTGCGGATCCAGAGGGGGGGGGTCCGGACCCACCCCCCCTGAAAATTCACAAAAATATAGGGTTTCTTAGCAATGTTGGTCTGGATCCGCTGAAAATCACAAAGCTGCCTAGCCAGGATTCAATGTTGGGCCATCATCGGCATTTAAATGGCGGTTCGCTGGCGGGTCGATGATGGCCCACTTATAGTGGTATTTGTTTAGTTAGGATCCTCTCTCCCCTAAAAAACGTTTTCAAAGGTTGACCCCCTCTGACAAAACTTTCTGGATCCGCTAATGATCTATATCATTACACAAGGATTTGAATTTCGCATCGCAAACTAAATGGCGAGTCTATCTAACCTTCATGATATGACATGCATTTTGCCATGTAGAATTCCCAGGTCACGTGCAGCAACAGCAACATATGAGATTGAATAAAAAAATCAATAGGTTGTCAACTTCTTCATGTACAATCCTCGGGTCCACATGCGCATTATCTTTATAAGTTTTGGTATTTAGGCCTATTCGTAAAGGACTCCTTCATACATGGTTGCACAGCCATCTAGTGGGGCTAGTGGCATGAGCCGTCATTGACGTCCCAAGTAAACATAAAAAATTGGGCATTCTCGCGAGACCTGGCGAAGCCTCATCTTTCTCTCGCATTTCGCCCTTTGCATTATGGGTTGCAAGCGATAATAGGCCAGTCCCGCTCAATTCTCGCGCTCCTGTAGTGACAGAATTTATTGTTAAAAATAGTAAAAAGTGAAAAAAAAATCGCCTATAGTGGCCCAATATTGGATCCTGGCTGGGTCTCTACTTTATGTCTATAGTTGTTGGAGGCTCTTCCGAGACTGCATGTGCGCAAGCTCGTCTGATCCTTCGGTGCAAGACTGAAAAATGAATGAGCTGGCTATAATTTGTCATATGTGCCCAAAGAAAGCGTCTTGTCTCAAGAAATGCGTAAAATGATCCTAATTCGTAATTAGTCAAAAATAGAAAGAAAAAAATGTGCCATTATTAGATTCTAATTAAAAAAAATCGATGTTCAAGTCAGTGAACAGACTGAGAAGGCTCGTACAGACTCGACAGGTAGGCCCGGCGATCCTGATTTCAATTTTTTTCAAATTCTTAAAAAAATGCATTCCAACAGTCAAAAATATCGGTTTCGATAGCGCATAACGTTCGATTCGCGGAATACGATCATCGTTTGAAAATCACAAACGTTGTCGCCGATCAAAAACAAGTTTTTTACCAATGTGTTCGCTATTGTCGCATGCCCGATGTGATTCGACAACGACACCCGTTTTTGTTTTTGATAAACTTGTGTAATGAGCATTTTGTCATGTAGACAAACAAATGGGAGACATACAATTTAGGCAGGCCTACTGCTGATGTGAGCCGACACTATGTTTTCAAAGGGTCTTCAACTTTTGAAATGCATGCTGAGGAACTCGATAGAATATTGATTAGTGTGTGTAGGATCAGTCTCGTCAATCTCTACTACCGATACATAGTTTAAAACGCTATCAAACTCGACACCCATACTGCATCATTCACTGCGATCATATAGAGCCAATACACAGTCATCCGACGAACTGCCCTTATGACGTCACAAATCCAAGGGAAGTGACTCGCCGCTACGGAAATCAAGGGAGATAAGCAGGATAATAAATTATCAGCAGTAATTAATCAACGGTCTAATTAACGAAGATATTCTTATTTTTTTACCACAAAAAAATATATGTTTTGCTCTTAGTCCCATTTTCTTCAATATTTTATTGGATTTAGAACTTTAATATGTCCCCTTTAAGATAAAATGGCAGGCTAAGACTACTGGCCCAAAGTATTGTTAGTACTTGTGCTTCGGAAAAAAGGGAAATATCCTCGGGTTGGGACACTTTTTATATACATGCGAGTTTGACGATGAACGGGCATGTTATTTGATAATTAAAATAAGTAAGGTTGCAAAGATCAGGAATCGATACAATCAAGTACCACACCTGACCCAGGATACCAATGGGAAAGTGACAAACTCACAGAAGACACCACAAACGAGAGCCAAGAGGTCAGCCCTTTCCCAGCAGGTGACCACGAAGCACATATAAACAGACGCGCACAAAACATAGCAAACACAAGACAGAACAAAAACATAAAAGATCCACAAAAGAAGTACCGCCTTGGAACGGTCAGTAAAATATTTTACTGGAGGGCTTAAACCGGTTTAACGGCGCCAACCTCACCCTTAATTCAGATGTGGATCAAGACACATAGATATTTGGTTTGCATGAAAGACCCCTAACTTATCAATGCATCATCTCCTAAAACATATAAGTCAAGATATAACAAGGAGATAAAGCAAGGATAAGGACTCAACAGTAAATTAAACTGAATACCGGAGCAAAAGAAATCCAACAGGTAAACCCCGGTGGGCCCGACAAACAGCCAAAGCATCAGGCCCCTACCATCTCATCAATAGATAAGTCTTTAAGTCGGAACCATCATAGAGTCTGAAGTCCGACCCACCGGCGTGCAATTAAAGAGGAAAGCAAAGTTGCCAACTGTGATTGGGTTGACCACCAAGCATGCAGTCTGTTGCAATACATTAATGTTATAGCCAATCTTTTTATAATGGGAAATTATTTTAATGAATTGCGCTGAAAAATTATTAGAGCCAACAATCTTCTTCAACTTATACACCAAGTCACCATAGAAATCAGGTTCCGAAAGTCCTTGGCGCAAGAGAGATTTAAGTCCAACTTGGAATTTAGAAATCAAATCAAAGTATCGTCTATAAAATTTTGAAAATGTTTATTCAAAAACAAAAAATGTGAATATCCCTTCTTTTCATTCTTCTCATCATTCAATAGCCAACTAAAATTAAAATTCAGGCAGTCGTCATTTGTTATCTGACAAAAGGTTATTTGAAAAGGTCTTCGTATGAATAAGAGGAGTATTCAAGGTTCGGCCCGCACACCCTGTCTTTATAAAAATGAAGTAGCCCCTGAATAGTGGAAATCTGCTGATGCAAACTACTACTAAATTCCTACAAAGTCTTGGAAACTGCCACGATAGCATTTTAACTACAACGATGAGCTGGAAACTACCACACAGGATGAATGGAGCATGAATTGTTTAAAGTAAATGCTCAGATTTTTTTCTGTGTAGAAATGTTTATTCAGGGTCTTTTTATCATTTCCATTGTCAAATGATATCAAATTCCATTCAATTTGACAGATATGGGCTAAAATCCTTCGAACTTTGGGGAAAGTTGATCCGATGCTCAGTGGGGAAACACGTACCAAAAGAAAGAAAATAACTTTTCAAACAAAATTTTGGGCTAGAGGGGACGCTGAGACATACTTCAGCGTTTCCGCGAGAGTGCGTTTCTTGCGTTTTTGACGCAATAAATTGACTGCTGACGCACTGACAGTTTGACTGTGCTTTTTTCGGGACGCACACAAAAACAGCAGCGAGAACAAAACTCCATCTTTTTTATGTGCCGAGATGTGAGGACTTCAATTTACCTCGATGATAACGCTTCTATAAATAGTGTTCCTGTGGAAAATAGACCTGCGCACAAATATCTTTGCTGGGTAATTCCATGACGTATTTGATTTATTTCAAAAACGACGACTGCGCATGTCAAAAGTCATTTAGGATTTGCACAGATGGGGTTTCGTTCCAAATAATTTTTCGCTTGTTTCGCACTCGCTGCTATTTTGGGTCATTATGCAGCATAGATTTTAAAAAAAAAGTAGTCTAGAAAAGAAAGTTTTCTTTGCTCCAATACACCAAAATATATAAGACTACGATTTTAAAAGAAATGAAACCAATGCATCACGTTATTTTTAGACTGACCGTCTGCGCATGGGTAAAGCGCTCAACTGTTAAAACCCGTAATGAAATTGGTGAGCAGACGCTTTTATTTCTTGTGCTCTGGAGGATAGGGCTTTAACAACAAGCAACACAACATTGAATAATTCCCATGAACAGAAAATGTAACAAAAACCGCCGATCACAAGTCTATTGATAGTAAAACATGCACCGAATTTCGAGAACTGTTATCTTACAATAGGGGACATTCTTCAAATACCTTTAATATTGACGCATGTTCAGACAAAAAGTAATTATACATTCAAAAAGTTCTGACCCTCTAAATTTGCCAATGACCCCCAAATTTTCAAACAATGGGTCATCAATGACCCCCAAAATTCTGGTCTTGCAGAAACACTGATACTTACAGGGAACCACATTGTCGGATTTCACCATTGTTTGTTCTAAGTTGTAAAATAAAACAAAAATGAAAGTGACACTAACCTTTCTTTATCCAATTTTCGGCCTGGAAACTACCACGACGTGTCCAGGATGTGGCTTGGGAACAAAATTTGCCAATGACCCCCAAATTTTCAAACAATGGGTCATCAATGACCCCCAAAATTCTGGTCTTGCAGAAACACTGATACTTACACGGAACCACATTGTCGGATTTCACCATTGTTTGTTCTAAGTTGTAAAATAAAACAAAAATGAAAGTGACACTAACCTTTCTTTATCCAATTTTCGGCCTGGAAACTACCACGACGTGTCCCGGATGTGGCTTGGGAACAAAATTACGTGAACACAATTTCGTGGTAGTTCCTAGGTTTACCACCCGTGTGCTAGAGCTGATCTATTTCTTAAGTATCATGAATGGGGATTATTGTTGAGTAATAATTCACAGTTTGGGGGTCAGTTGTAAAGAAGATCAAATCACGAGCGTGCAGTGCGAGTGTTTTATCTTAGTACAACTGATAAACAAACAGTGAATTATTACTCAATAATTCATGCACAAGAGCTGATCTATTTCAATTCTAACACACAATAAACTTGAAAACACATTTGAAGTCTTCATCTTCTTCCAACTTTACGCCATTGCACTGAAGAAATCCCGCCAATAGTTGGACTGTGTCACATTAGTTTACATATATTTGTAATGTCTTTCAAGGGTAAAAATGATGTTACACAGTCAAACGCCATGACTGACGTCAGCTAGTGTGCGCTTTTCTTGCACTTGTGTATAACACTTGTTTTTTTTAGCACAGGTGTGTTAGAATAATACATAAGTTAACTTGGATACTCTGAAACAAGATATAGCCAAATATGAGGGCAAGACACATTTATCCTAGCTTAGTACTAGTTCAACCCAGGAAGACCCGTCCCTGTTTAACTGAAAGATTGTTGATGGGACGTAAAGAATCAAATCAAATGAAAAAAGTCAATAAGCAATGCTTATTAGATACCCCCGCACAGTAAGATTCAGTAAAAAAAACTTGGCAAGTTATAGTTCAAACCAGCAGACCTAAATTTTGAAAAGAAGATTTCAGTAGAATCTATACAAACAAAAATTATAAACTCCTTCATGCATATGTTCACTGTGTCTGCATTGTATCTACAAAGTATCAAATTGCTCCATCAAAAGTTGTGGTAGGAGTTGAGCGGCCCATAAAGGCACTATCCATGCATATAGGAAAGCCATATAAGGGAATAATTGTCTAAGTTCTCATAGCTGTCCTTTTGTAAAATAAAAATAATTTTCAACCAGACTCCTTAATGCATATGTTCAATGTGTCTATATTGTAAAGGAAAAGTATCAAATTGCTCCATTAAAAGCTGTGGTAGGAGTTGATCGGCCCATGAAGACACAATCTATGCATATACAAAAGCATTATTAGGGAAAAATTGTCTAAGTTCTCACAGCTGTCATTTTGTCAAAAACTATTTTTTCTGAACCAAACTCCTTCACGCATATGTTCAATGTCTTTTCATTGTATAGGCAAAGTATCAAATTGTTCTATTAAAAGCTGTGGTAGGAGTTGATCGGCCCATGAAGGCACCATCTATGCATATACAAAAGCCCTAATAGGGAAAAATTGTCTAAGTTCTCACAGCCGTCATTTTGTCAAAAATTATTTTTTCTGAACCAAACTCCTTCATGCATATGTTCAATGTGTCTACATTGTATAGGCAAGGTATCAAATTGTTACATCAAAAGCTGTAGTAGGAGTTGATCGGCCCATGAAGGCACCATCTATGCATATGTATATACAAAAGCCTTATTAGGAAAAAATTGTCAAAGTTCTCACAGCTGTCATTTTGTCAAAAATTATTTTTTTTAACCAAACTCCTTCATGCATATGTTCAATGTGTCTACATTGTATAGGCAAAGTATCAAATTGATCCATCAAAAGCTGTGGTAGGAGTTGATCGGCCCGTGTATGGCCTATAATAGCATAAGCATAAAATCGTATATTAAAAGCCATTTAGAACTACAAAGGGAAATAACTCCAATAGAATTGGCCCCTAGCCCTTACTTTTTTGTCTAAAGTATTTGTCTGGCATATATGAACATGTTTGCAAGGTTTGATGAAAATCCAGCAATGACTCTTCAAGATATTAAAATAACAAAACGTTACGGACGGACGCACGGACGGACGGACGCACGGACGGACGGACAACGTGAAAACAGTATACCCACCACAAACAAAGTTTGCGGGGGTATAACAAAATACAAATGTTAGAGATACAATGGAAGATATAGTATGAGCTTTCCTATAGCCTGAGAATGAGATTGGTTTTCATTGTCGTGTCCACCTATTGAGCAGAATGCACTTTAATATATTTGCTCAATAGGTGGACTGCAGACTAGTACATAAAACCTGTTCTCTTGAAGGAAAAGTTGGAGCTCGTGCATTAGAATGGAGATGTTCATTTGGGCAGGTATATCATGTTACAGGAGCATCAGCAGGGGACAAAAATTCCAATCGTCCGCTCGTAATTATGTGTATCTAGAAAGAACAGGACGAGTGCTTTGGGAAGAATTACTCGAGGAAGTCATATTACATATTATTCCCTTGTGATCTTTATTGCAAACACTTTTAAAGGACAAGTGCATGTGTTTACAGGACAAGTGAAAACTGTAAGTCACTCGTCCTGCAGGACAAGTGCAATATTGGAATATTTTTGTCCCCTGATCAGTGAAGCTGTAATTTCGAATGATAACTATAGGTTTTCTTACATTTTCTCTTCTAGTGGGAGTGACCAATCTTTCATCAATTTCTTCTCACTTGTTGACATCCTAGAGCAAAACAAATATTTCATTAATAATCAGAAGTTATCTTCAAAATGTTTCAAATAATAACTAGAACTATATTTCTTTAAAAATAGACAAGAAACTGTGCAAGACAGATGGTGGCCATATTATTTAGCTTCATCTGATAAAACCTATATTTAACCCTTAAAGCGCCAATCACGACTGCAGCAGATGACAAATATTTTGACATCTTTCCTTACTTTCAAAAGAAATAAGGAATGATATTTCATGAGGATCGACTGCCAGCAGACAATTCTCATGAAATATCATGCCTTATTTGTTATTTTTGAAAAAGCAGCATAATTTGAAATTGCCATCTGCTGCAAATTATCGGTGGGGCTTTAAGGGTTAAACCTAGGTGAGACTGATAATAAAGTAATGTATATTAAATTTTGAAAATTGGGTTAACAAATCACATTTCTCAAACTGGGGAAAAATACTTAGTTTTCAACTTTAAGAAGAGAAAAAATCTGATGTAGACCCATTTTATTTTTTAGTACAAACAATAAACAGTACATTTCTTTTATAATGCTTTGTTTGGGGTCCATTGGAATGGACCATGTTATAAAAGAACTGTGTTATAAAAGGAGAATTCTACAAAGGAATTTTTGGAAAAGGACCATTTCATTTTCCTATTACTTCTTTGTAAAATTCAATGGTAAAAAAATTACAAGCCACAACATGACGGTGCTACATCCAATTCAGTATCATGGTGATGGTTTATGTTAAGGTATGCCATCATTATATAATATTACCCTGTAAGGTCCTTGAACTTCACTCTGGAATAGAAGGATGGATCAATTCCCACTCTTGCTGGACCAGCAGCTTCTGAAAAAAAGGATTTCTGTGTTTTATTGAAAACACTGTTTCTATCGATTTTTGATCGGCGTTCATCCATTGTTGATAACGTTTTCCATTGCCGCCTATCCGGTGTGATGTAGGAGTGTGGAAATACCATGCCCAACAAGTCCTATTTCATTCAGGGACAAGTTAGAAATGTCTATTTACTTGTCTTGAGACAAATTAATTAAAATAGATTTACAATTCTGTAGTTCATATTTGCAAATTATTATGAACTCGCGTGTTCTGTAAAAAACATTGTGGATACTCACCGCCTGGCTTCTTCAGAAGCAAGCTGATCTGGATCTACACTGTTTTCAATAGTTTATGTCTGGTTTCATACTGCTTTTTAAAAGAGTTTATACATGTATTTAATGTTTAAAGGCAGTGAGGGCTTTGCTAAGATCTTTGTGCATTGTCTGTTTTTTTATATGGGACAAGTAAAACTTTCTTTGAGCAAGTAGCTTATGGCAATTTACTTGTTCCTGGGCAAGTATCAACTTTTGCTATTTCCACACCCCTGTAAAATATATTTACCATATTGATAGTATAACCTGCATGTATTTAACTAAATTTTACACATGTCAACGGAATGTGAAATGAGCATGTTCTCAAAAATTAAATGAAAACTTAGCTGAGTATAAAAAGGGTAGAGTAGCCTACCTTCATCCCAATCTTCAGTCATGAGTTCAGCTGGTATGGAGAAATTGTTATAAGCTGGAATGTCTGTACAGCCTTTGAACAATGTTCCGTCATCTTTCTCTTTCCTAGCAGCTGTCAATAGAATATAACACATGTTAACAACCTGCCTTTAGAATAGGCCAAATAAAAATACCTGTGTTTAGAGTAACCCAACCCTTCATAAATTTACTAGTGAAACCTAGATTTTTTTTCAGATTTTCTTGAAAAAAAAACATGATTTTATGGGAAAGTTAATATCCTTTCAAAATGCATAAAATTATATTTTTTTCAATTCAAAATGCATAAAAAAAATTTTTCAATTCAAAATGCATAAAATTATATTTTTTTCATTTCAAAATGCATAAAATTAATTTATATTCCAGGAAAAAAAAAATAAATAAAAAATAATATGTGTGCCTACCCTACCTAAAATTTTCAGACCCGTTAGAATATCCGAAACACACTTATTGTTTTTATTTGGCCCAACTAAACTTGCCGTAAAAAGGAGTGTGCTAAACTGTTGTGTTTGGCTTAAGTAATAAGGACATCACAAAATTTATCTTGCAAACTGATACCATTTAAACCATTCTTAAAGTTCAATAGAGAAAAATAGACAGCTTTTGTTAACTGGTGATAAAATACGGATGTCTCATTCTATAATGTGGGGAGCGTAGTGGCTCAGTGGTAGAGTGCTATACTCGAGACTGAGGGGCTGTGAGTTCGAGCCTCACCAGCTTAGTGTTGTGCCCTTGAGCAAGACAAATTAATCCTTGCTTACTATGCTTAGTACTGGTTCAACTCAGGAAAGCCTGTCCTAACATAACTGAAAAAGTGTTGACTGAGACGTAAAAAATCAAATAAAATGAAGGTTTTTTTTTAAGTGGGTGTATTATGACCTGCATGTGATTGATTTCTAGCCAATGAAAAAGTGTGTTACATTTTTCATCGGCACATTCAAGTTAGCAGCTGTTAAATTTGATTCCTGTATTAAGGCCCTCCCAGGGGGTACATGTTCCCTTGCTCCTCTAAAATAAATTGGTGCATTCCCCTGTTCCCTCAAATCAAAATAAAAAAAATCTTATGTTCTCTCTTCCCCCATATTGCCCTTCAGCACCCCAACTCCCCCCAGATAAGAGTGTGTAACAGAAAATTATTTTTCTTATTTCTCAACCAAAACATTGTTGTGGGTACTCAAAAGAACCATCTCGATGAGACGGTCCTTTTGAGCACTCAAAACACATGTTTGGTTTAAACATATTTATTCATAACTCTGTCAAAATATATACACATAAGAAAGAACAACATAATGAGAGGATCTGAATGAAGGCCTATTGCTTATAGAGTTCATTTCCTCGGTGATTATTAGTTACAATTCATTTATGGCAATATATCATGTCTAATTTCTCTGTTACACGTATGCATATAATGTTCATATGATACTATAGGTAACAGTCATTTTGTAACAAGGAAGCATTGCTGTTTATTGTTTTGGTCCAAACTAATATAAGAAAAAGTGAAAAAAAAAGAAGAAAAACTTGTCATCTCTCGATCCCTCCGTAGGTCCACAACCCCACCTGATGTTCAAGTTTAAACGCGACTAATCGTTTAAGATTTAGCTAGATGGCACTACAAATCTTTTAGTAGCCAAAATATACAGTTGCACCTGTTTGAAAATAAAGTTGTTTTCTTCTGTTGTTGCTTCTGGAATACCAAACAATAATTTAGGTACTGACAATGGTTGTGGGATGAGGTATAGATAACATAACCGCTGGTTTCTATAAAGATCACATGATAGCAAATAATGAGAGGTGGTTTCTATTGCACCACATGAACACCAAGACTCTTGAACTATGTTTTTTTGTATACAAGTGGTATTTAAGGCTACGGTAAATGTTCTAAAAGTTCGAACACTAAAAAATAATTATTTTTTCCGCTGTTCGTAATTTTAGAAATTACGTTTCAGAAAAAGTGCTAGTGTTCGTAATTTTAGAATGTGGTCTTTAGCATGAGCAAAAACGGTATATATGCATGTAAAAATGTGGTAGAAACGTGTTGAAAACACGGCAATGATTCTGCGCTATCTACTCATTTTTCTTTTCAACCGCCACTAAATTCTTGCAGCTGTCCAGCGCGTGCGTTAATTACCAAGTCGAGAGCCAGGCATGTGCATGTTATGTCACTCAATTTACTTACAAGTCGTAAAAGTCCACTTATTTAACCTCGGACTACCGATGAATCGCTACACTTTCGTTCTTCCTTCAGAAAACCTAAACGCTTTCGCTTGCTCTCCATCTGCGCAAATGCCGTTTATAATGTAATCTCGTCGATCAGAATTTTTTGCAAAGATATACACCAAACTTTGAAATACGCAGACGAGTTCTCAGAGTTAAAAAAAATGACAAAATTCAAAAAGAACACACTCACATCTCTCTCTCTCTCTCTCTCTACTTGTCGATCTGTCGATGCACATTGATTTTCCCGAAAGGATGTGCATGTACCAGTCTCTCTCCCTTTCTCTCTCTATTTACATTTGCAAAAACGGTTTGGATCCAGATCAGAACCGAATGGAATTCAAGACTGAATGTTTCATCAATTTAAAAATTTGTGCATGCGATAGAATGTATGCAAAGTGTCATACAAAAGCCGATGCGCACAATAAAATGGGTTTTCAGTATATCTCAATAAGTGTATACATTGTGCGGTCCCATGCGCGGATCCAGAGGGGGGACAGGGGGTCTGGCCCCCCCTGAAAAATCACAAAAATATAGAATTTCTTAGCAATACTGGACCAGATCCCCTGTAATTCTCACAACTAACAATCCAGCATTCAACATTGGGCCAGCGAAATGCTGTTTCGATGGCGAGCCGATGATGGCCCGCTTTTAGTGATATTTGGATCCTCTCTCTCTTCAAAAAGAAGAACAGTTCGGATCCAGATCTGATCCGAATGGAATTCAGGAAAGAATGTTTCGTCAATTTAAACATTTGGCCATGCGATTGAAAGCATGCAAAGCATCAATACTGTCGAATATCCGACTTTGTCGTGCAAAAGCCGATGCGCACGAGAAGCATCTCTAAGTATCATTTTCAGCACCGATACATATGTTTCGAGATTACAAGAGATTCGTATGCAAGCGCTAGTCTCTCTCTCTCTCTCTCTCTCTCTCTCTCAAAGTTTGCAAATAGTTTGGATCCAGAAGATCTCCGACGTCTTGCCAAATCAAATCAGGGGCAAACAGGATACCAAGACTCTCGGACCCAATATTACTGGGTCCGAGCAAGAATTAATCATGTAAGCGAACGTTCGACTTTTGCGTCCGATGCCTCGGAAGAATATAATTGAGCCGTGACATGAGATTTCCAACAATCAGCATAGCCTCAGATCAGCCTGCGCATATGCACAGTCTGATCAGAGCCTTTGCTACGTAGTTGCTTGAATATTATATGAGTGTTAAGCTACTGACTGAACATCGTTTGGAATTTGTAAGCTTAAAAGGAGGCTGCACAGGCTCGTCTGAGTCTACACTCGTCAAAATGCCACATTGTGTCGCGGCTCAATTTATGATATATTGGCTTCGAGCCGATGCGTACGATACGCTGGGTGGTACATTCATATCTCCAAGAAAAGGAAAAATTCAGACAAGTACCACAAATCAAGTTTTTCATGCATGGAGTGCGCCGTTTCATGCTCGAGTTCAATGAAATTGTTTTTTTTTTTCATGCAAACCCATGAAAAGGAGACACAGCTATGCAATTATGTTTTGTGTGCTAAGTCTGCTTTCTTGCGCCCAAAGCCACCGCGTGCTACCTGAGTCTTAAAACAACAACAACACGTGGTCTGATAGTCAGCTTCTTTGATCTCAAACACATGTCCGTGAACATTACCCTGTCCTTTTGTCTGCGGCCAGTGCTAGTGAACGAGACCCTGACGAGATTGTGCAAACACACATGCTATCCTGAGTCTTCGCTGATCATATCTGTCATAAGTACCAAGCTCATATGGGGCTCCGCGCAAGTTGATTTCATGCTCGGGTCCGAGCTGTGTTCAAGAAAAGAGCACACGCATAGAATTATGATTTATATATAGAATGATAGATAGTGCCCTCCGTGTCGCACGCGACTTGGACATATTGTCGAACTGGAAAATCCTTTAAAATGCTTAAAAGGGAGGGGAGGGGAGGAGGTGTCAGTCGGATAACCTGAGAATCACACATATTTAAGCCTTAAGTTAACTCTCTCTTCGGGGCTGGTATTTTAGAGAAGAAAAAAAGAGTACGTGTCACAGCACACTATATATGCGTTTGTCAACGTGCATAATTCACGTGCAATTAGCTGAATCGCGGCCTTTGGTCAGTAATAAATAATGATCTCAGCCATTTGGGTGGTTACATATACTCAATAGGGTTAGTCAAAGCACACGTGCTGTACGGTAGAAGTATACCGAACACAGATGGGACAAACAGGTAAACGGACATCGCTTTTCCGCGGAAAATAACGTGTGTTCGTAATTTTAGAAATTCACTTTTCCGAAAAAGGGCAGTGTTCGATTTTTTAGGATGTTTTAAAAATTATTTTCGGCGATAATTTTAGGTGTTCGTAATTTTAGAGTGTTTGAAATTTTAGAACATTTACCGTACTACATTCTAATCTTAATCTTGAGTGGTATATTTGGCCAGATCTTGACGTATGAACTATGTCAAAGTATTTAGGATGTGGATTTTTGTTATGAGTTTGATTCAATTGACGTTTGAAGCTATTCAATGTAGGAGAATTACGTACTATAAGGTCTAAGGAATTCCAATCTCTGAGGGTTAGAGCACATGTTTAAACTGATGGGTGAGAATATAATCACAATTTTACGCTAAAAAACTGCTTAACTGGACATTTGGTCCTTGTTACACTAAAACCCTTGGAAAGGCCTCTTTACTCCTTTGTATTAACCTACCATACTTGAGTTCTGGCTCCAACATGGCCTTGTCAGGACAGTGAGTTAGATGATGTCTCAGTTCTGGCTTCGGCATCTCATGCTTCGCATTAAATGGACATGTCACAAACTCTCTACCAGTGTAGTTCTGTAAGGAGAAACATATACTAGCCAAAAGTTCTAACCGGCCACCAGCATTTTATTATTTTTCTTCAAAACGTGAAATGCTATGACTAGTCTTTTTACATTTCGAAATAGCCAGACATGCCATGTACCCTAAACAGTAAAGATATTGAAAAAATGTGTATCAGTTCATGCAGGATGCCAATTTGAATAGTGGAACCCCCATTGTCAAAACTCTCATTTTGACACAATTTGTGAGTCGTGACTTTTTGAAATAACCACCTTTCACACACAAAATGTTTTCATTTCAAAAGCCAAACTCAAATTCAACGCTAAAAAAAAAGAAATGAACACTCCATCGGCATGAGACTCGTTGCTATTGGCCAATATGTCAAAAATTACCCCACCAACCAATGCAAATTCTTGTGAATTTTGAAATTGAGGGTCAGTGTATTCGGTAAAGTCTCTCAGATACAATTTAATGAATTTTGCTTAGCTGTTTTCTGGTATTGTTTACTGATAAGCTGGCCTATTTGGTACTGCAAATGAAATGGATACAGTGTTTACAACTTTTCAGAAAATCGGTAAAAACACACGTGGCCGGTTAGAACTTTTGACTAAACTCCGTTCAGAAATTGTGTGGCACCGGTTTTTCGCAGTTCCTGCTTTTATACGTCGTTTTAGGTCCTGCATTGCTGTGAGAAAGTTATTCTTGAAGACCTCCCCTAAATTCTCCAGCTGGTTCCATGGCAGCCTGTGCTTCTGGTAAAGCCCTGATATCTTGGGAAAAAACACAAAATTCAGAAATGCGCCCACAGACTAAGTCCAGTTGACGATGATTGCCACATAAAAAACATCAATATTCATCGATATGCTTCACGTCTTTTGGGTATATTTTTAAATTGCTCAAATGCAACACACCCTTTACTCAAATATTGAATGCTTCGATAACAAGTTAGAATAAAAAAAGATTCTATATTCCTCAAAAAATATCCTAATTTTTTACCAGTCCTATTACACGTGAACGTGAGGATCGAAAGGGGTTGATAAGGGTGCTGGGGACGTGCAATGGTGGCAAGTAGTTATTAGTTCTAGGAGTGTCCTTCCAAGGCATTGGTCAAGCGCGCTCATGTTATAGACCCACGTTGTGACGTGAGTGCATGGTTGTGGCAAGTTCGATGTAAATTGTGCCATTTCGACAGGGATTCCCTTAACCTCATTGTCCATAACAAATTTAGCATTTTTCACGAAAGTATGGCTATGCTCACAAAAAAGACACAGTAAAGGTAATACCTTGGTAACAGGACATTATTAATGGTCATTTCTGCCACCATTTATAATATCTTGGTTTAAACGACAATACAACTTGATTTGTGTTTTATGACAGCATACCCGTGCACATTTGATGTAACAAACTCTTTTTCACGGTGCACATATTCGAAAAAGTTTCGTTGTCGGACTGGATGCAGCTGAACAGCCATTGATCTTGGTGTGCCTTTTAACTGCTTTAAAGTTATCTTCTGTTCGATTGTTTTGATCTGCATAATGACTACAACAATATCAGGTAGAAATGTTTAATATATACACTGAACCGAAGTTCAAAGTAGCCACTTTTCAATTTCTTTTTTTCTGAAAAGGCCCTAGTGATATTGAAATGATTTTTTGCCCAAGTAATGGACTAAAGTTTAGCAGTGTTTTGGAAGAGTTTTCTATCACTTCACGATTTTGGGGTTCAAAAATACAAAAATCAACTTTTTGAAGAAAATGAGAGTTTTGAGTGCAGTTTTTATCGAATTCAAGTAAAGGTGATTGCAAACCTGCCTAGTTGACTTGAAAAACCACCCAACACTTGACATTTTGCTTATGACAGATTTTTTATGAATTTTTAAAATTGATAATTTTCCGAATTTTCCGAAATTTTCGGAAATCATCAGCTGCACAAACTAAAATCATTGTATGTGTTTTATTTTATGTTACTATGTTTGACAAAACACCATGCAACTTGATGAGCCCATTTTCTAACGATATTTTTTTACTTATTTGGTATCCACTTCCGATTTTAACGTGAAGTTTTAAAGGTCATTTAAATGGCATTTGTTAAAGATTTCTTTTAATTTTTAATCAGAACAGTAACGCCAATTCATAATGAAGAACCCCTGAAAGTTGTACTACTGTGCCGCAGATAATAACGCGTACAGAGCAAAGCAAAGTGAGTACGCAAACTGCATGGTTAAGCTAAAAATCCTTTGATTAATTTGTTGACCGTGGCTGTCTTCATGTTAATGTAGAAAAGAAATGGAGTGTTCAATTGTCAAAAAAACTTTTGATTCTTTTCATCTTATATCACAGCTGTTATAAACATCTTCAAACTAATTAAAATATAAAAGGATTACGTATCTGATGAATAGTTTATATCACACTAAAAAGTGTGACTTTTTGAAATGATGGTGCCTTTACTCGGACCTCGTCTGTGCAAGGTCTACCAGTCATTTTGAAATGCCATAATTTGCAGAGTCTTGACAAAGCCTTGGACATTTCTATAGAATTTTAATTTTGTGAGAGCGATTTTTACTTTCTGAATGGGAGCAAAAATTGTATGGTGGCTACTTATAACTTCGGTTCAGTGTATATGCTGGAGAAATGTTAGCCTCAAGTTGTTATGGTAGGGCATGCTATTTTTCACTAGCTTGGGCGCGTTAAGTTTAATTTTCCAGATACACGGTGTGTAGTCACGCTATATGATTTCCCATGAATTTCTCGCCAATTGGAATAACCACTCCCAAATATTATAATGAAAATACTGTCATTTCCAAATATGTTCATGGAGGGCGGTTCAAACATGTCAAATTGTCTTAGTCTGCTGGAATGTTTCTCAATTTCTTGATTTTTCCCAAGATATCAGGGCTTTGCCAGCAGCTCACACAGGCACAGAACCTGCTGGAGAAATTAGGGGAGGTATACACGAGTAACTTTCTCACAGCGATGTAGGACCTAAAATGACATATAAAAGCAGGAACCGTGAAAAACCGGTGCCACACAATTTCTGAACGGAGTTTAGTATACCTCCACATTTATACATAGAAGCAAACTTATAAACTAACACATTACATTTTTTTTTATTCTAGTTCAGAAGGTAAGGCTCTGTCATACAAAACTGTTATTCTATAAATAAAACAAGGCTTTGCCGAGACGCTACAAGCCATTTCATTTCAAAATGTCTCGTTTGTCTTGCACAGACTAAATATGAGTATTTAGGAACCCTCATTTCAATAAGTAACACTTTTCACATCATGAATGTCATGAAAATCTGACCAAAAAAAATTAAGTTGCAGATTTTTTCATTCACAATTTTATGCATTTTTATGTGTAATTATGAAGCTCAATGCAACATGTTACAGCTTTACATTGATCATTTGGTATGGTTCTTATATCATTTTAAAATCTAAATCCAGTTCCTTTAGATAGTGATTTAGACTGCCTCAAGTGTTCAAATACTTTTCCCCCCAATTCAATCCTGGCCCAGACTTCAGAAATGTAGGAAAATTACTGATACAAGCAGTCTAAAAACACTGAGAAACCAAACATGATTGTTCAAACATCTTACATTTCGACATTTCATGAGATGATACTGGAACCTCTTGGCGCGCACCATGTGTACCCTGTCATAGGGGCATTCCAGGAGCTCTTCCGCATCAGGAATTCTGTACTGTGACATACTGTCTCTAAAATAGAAGAAAAGATATTACCCCTGCTGAAACCTAGACACATCTTTTTTTTACTTAAAAGCAAGATTCATTGACCTCCAGGACTTGCCATTAGAGGGTTTAATAACTTTTTGTTGCTATTTCTCAATTTTGGGGGTCACATATTTTTTTTACTGAAATTGATATGTGTATGTCATAATAAAACTTCTGTTGAACAGTTCAAATTAAAATTATTTATTTTAGTCTTGTTTTCATTTGGCAAAAGGCTCTGCCCACAGATTTGAAGTACATTTCTCTCTGATCAGGTCCAGCTAACCTAATCACCATCAGCCTGTTAATGTGTGTCTTTTTGTCTGATTGTCACTAACAAAGTATTTTTCATACTGCGTCTAGACGTTTGCAACTGCCTTTTTGAAATGTGACTGGAGTTGCAATTGTTTCAAAGTATTCAAGTGGGACATTGAACTTCCATGTCTAGCTTGGGTAGAGGTTCTTAAATTCACACATCCATTTGCGAATGGATTTTTTGGCCCGTATGACAACATGCATGACAAGTCATTCCGCCATGGTAACCACAAGTAAAAGTCCAATCACTTTTCAGGCGCGGATTCTGCACAAGTGTATGCTTCATCCTGAAACAAATTTTGTTCTGTTTCTTTCCCTGCGGAAGATACGGTTGATTTCCCTTGCGAGGACTCCGAATCTTCCTCAGTGGAAGAAAAGAAGTTAATCGGAAGCCGCCATGTTTTGTAAACAGCTACTGGTTCAATGCGCTGTGTAGTAAATTGCAAAGGTTACAGCGAAACCAGACAGTCAATCAATATTGCATGGAAGACGACAGTTTGAACTCGAAGGCAGGTTCAAGCTTCTATTATCGAGATCGGCTAATTGACCGAAATGGACGGAAATTGCGCCCAATGTGGCGCACTGTCCCCAAAAATGCGGTACATTTGAGTTGACAGTGCGTCAAAACGCACAAATTTGTGCGCCAGGGAAAACCCTGAGCTTAGGTTTCATAGTAGGATGTTGGTTCAGAGTAAGAATTTATCCGCAGTCGAATGCAAAAATGACGCATAAATAAGGCAAGCATATTTAATTTTGCATGCCTCACTTGATTTTTAGTTAGAATTACCAATAAAGCTTAGCGGCAGAAGAATATGGTGCTTGAGAAGTTTAGTATACAGTATCCTGGCTTCTTGTGATATCACAGATCTAAGTCAAGGTTGGCGCACAACTAAAACATGTTTTGTCTATTTTAGAAAGGCGCGAAGATAAGGCGGGGAGTAGCCCGGAGTTCCATGGTATCGACACCCTTAATACTTATCAATCATTTGTTAATAAAAGATAAACTTTCAAACCTTTTCTTTCTTTGATACTTTTACCGTAATATGTCCTCTAACTATTCATATTTTTGAATGTTGGTCAATGGTTTCTCTGTGTTTACATTTCCTGCTTACCGGATGCCATGCTGGACATGTGGCCATAAGGGGAGTTTACCATGATATCGACATGTTAGCATGAATGCCATTTCTATGGGCAGCCATTCAGGCAAAAGGTTTGATACTTGGCGATCTTGTTGTTGAGGGTCCAATGAGGACTTAATATTGACAAAACATTAAGCAAAAAAATCAAATGAGCTTTAAGTAGCAGTATATGATGAGATAACACATCCTAATGAAATAACAATTTACAATTTTAACAAGTCTCATATACGGACCAGACCTGCTTAATTTTAGTGTACACATGCAGTGAGAACACCTGGATTCGCTGCTCCTTCTCAACACTCTGACTTCTGTGCAAGTTTTAAGATGCATCCAGTGTGAAGAAATACTCCCATTGTTCCAACCTGACGAACACAGTCTTCTGTCTCATCTTCAAGATTTCTCTTTTTCAGACATTTAAGGCTTCCCATTTATTTATAGAAATATGGATTCCATTTACGGCAATCATGTGACTTTGGTTTGTCACCTGATTGGTCATGCAGACGCTTTTTCAAGCAGAAGAGATATTTTTGAAAACTGATTGTTATATCAAATAAATAAGTTGCATTGATATTGGGGGTAGGGACAAATACGGCATATTGGAAATAAAAAGACCTTTGTTTAAACATCACTTAATCTCACAATTAAGTCTTGACATTTTTCTTAAAATTGCTGATCAGTGTGTGGAGTGACTTCCTGGTTACTGAGGCAGAAATGTAAACAACCAATAGGTGGCGAGACAGACGAAAGATCTTTGGATAACTATTGGTGTCGATATCATGGACATGTAGGTATCATGGGAATGTAGTATATCCTAGTGTAAGCAATAATCACGCATATATCGCTTGTCGGCATATTTGATATATTCGGTCACATCAAACAAAAAATAATGGTATATTCTCGCCTTTATTCATGTAAATCCTCGCAACATAACTATTGATAAGTTTGGAAAAGCTCTTTTCCTGTGCTCCAACCGGCCTCGAAAATCCCAGACAAAAATGGCATCCTGCTGTCTACGTCATCAATAATCACGCACTTCTCAAAAACCCAGTTTTATGGGAAGCCAGACATGCTATACTTTTAATGTATGATCACAATAAACAAGAGTATCTTATAAATTTTACAGGTAATAAATAGTTATAAATACTGCAGAACTAATATTTGATTTGACTCAGCACAACTCAAGGGTGGGACTGCTGTTGTTTATTCATTTTTTGTTTTTGGTCCCATTGGCTGTGGGGTCTTATGTTGAGTTCTTGGTTTAATGTGTGGTTCTAGGTATCCTTTCTGGTTTAGCAATGGTCTTGCTGAATGCTAGCTGTAATGTTGATATGATTTGATCTGTTCCCAAATAATTAAATATTTAAATAACGGGGAGTCAACTGAGCCAAAGTATAATGTAAAAATACACAATGACATTTTCTCTCATTTTTACACAAGAACTAAGGCAGGAATGGCGACCTATACTTTTTTTACCGCCAAAACTAACCATGTGATGGTCACGTGAATTCGAAGTTGGGATGATAGCAAACGCAGCAGACAAAGTGTCAACGAACTGGGATAAATGAAAAAATGTTTATTTTCCACCTGATTTCTACAAACTTTTGGATATAAGAAAAATATGACTAAATAACACTGTGTGAATAAATTGCACAATAATTTTATCGGCAGAATCGCCATTCTTTATCGTTATCTCGTAGAGTTCCGCCGTTGACTTATCGACGCACCCGGATAAACCGGTAAAAGGGGGATAGTGGATAAAATGTTCTAAACACTAAAAGTCACCAACACCAATGTACTGTACAATATAACACAGTGAGTAATCAATTAAATATCTTCCAACACCACAAGAAGTTCTATGTACATAAATGAGCTTTTTTTCAGTTAGTTTTGTGGATTTAAAGATTGGATAGATTTGCACAGCTGCTTATGTGAGGGCCAATCTGATATCTGGCAGACTTTGTTACAATAACTGAAGCTTTTACAGCCTGTACAGCGACGTAATTCTGTCTGTCTTCCTTTTTTCAGGCAGTGCGCGCACACTATATCCGAAACTTCACAGTCTTCCGAAAAACTACTGGAATGCTCCGCTGCAGCCTCTGCAGATAGTTTATTTAAATCCGAATGAACTTGGGCTGTGCCGACGGGTTCCCTTTCAATGGTTAAATGACTAAATGACTGAGAAACAGAAGATGTACGTTCCAAGGAGCCGGATTTCTCTGGCTGTCTGACCACATGGACCTGTGGACTGGCTACCGTCTTTGTATCTTGCAGCTGGTATGACTAAGAAGCAGCAGATGTACGTTCCAAGGAGCCAGATTTCTCTAGCTGTCTGACCACAGGGATCTGTGGACTGGCTACCGTCTGTGATTCTTGCAGTTTGTTTGACTGAGGAACAGCAGATGTACGTTCCAAGCAACCAGATTTCTCTGGCTGTCTGACCACAGGGATCTGTGGACTGGCTACCGTCTGTAATTCTTGCAGTGTGTAGAACAAAGCAAGGTTCTCAGCTCTTAGCTGTCTGGGAACTTTCATGCTTTTCCAATATTCCTTCCGCCTGGCACGATCCCTTGCCACTACAGCTGGGGGTTTCTTCTTTAACTTTGGCTGTTCCGCCTTTACATTTGAGGAATCTTTAACAGAATGTTGTTAGCAGACTTTGGTCCAGAAGGAAGAGCTGAAGATTTGTTCTTTTTACGCTCTGGCTTTCTGTTAAGCGGCTTTTCTTCGGAAGAAACTTCTTTCTTGTCCTGATGAGAAGTTGTTTGTCGACCGGAAGCGTAGTTCTTCAATGGCGTATTTTCAACAGGTTGGGAACACTTCTATTTTGGTCTATTATAGATCAATTGATCTAAAAGAGACTGATTTGTCTACTTAAAAGCACTGAAATAATGCTTTATATGCTCTGCGGAGCTGTTGCCAAAAAATTGCAAAATAATTCGCCTGCCAAACTGTAGCCTTTGTTGATGCGATCTTGATGGTGTAAAAGTTTTGATTTTTCGTCGAGGAAATTTTTGTAGAAAACCCTTTTTTTATAAATTTGTCAGCTGATTTTGTTAAAAATTCAATTTAACAGATGAATTTTCAGTAAATAATGCTATTTCTTATAGACTTCTTGAGAACAACATGCACACTGTCATTTCTGGATTCAAAGATGATAATAAGGTCACTTGTTCCGCTGCAAATCGCTTTTTTCCCCCTTAACAGCATCCAAAAGTATGAAGGCAAATAAATGACATTCATATACAGAGAAAATTGTAGCTTTTTGAGAAAACAGTCTTTATTGTGTGCGAGTTCAGGGTTTTCCTTAAGGTTTGCGTTACAGGAGTCAATAGGACTCTCTTTCTATGGGTTTTGAATGTCCCAGTTCAAATTTTAAGAATTGCATAAAACATAACTACAGCCAATTGGGGCTTAGCTACAACCAACCAACTGCTTGTACTGTTTTAAAAAGCACATACTTGAAAGCATGTCAAGGGAGGCAACTAAAAAATATTGAAATAATATTTTTGTCTGAGAAAAAGTTGAAATTTTGACACAGAAACAAAATACTAGATAAAAATATATCAGGAGAATAAAATTCATGAGTTTTAGAATAAATGCATAAATGGAACCAAACTTAAACTCATGCAATTGCATACCAAAGATAATTGAATTATGCACTGTATATTAACTGTAAACCCATTTGTCTAAATATGCATGACACTTATTGGCCACCATACATTTGGATGCTGTTATGGGAAAATTTGATTTGCAGCAGCCCAATCGACCCCATTATCATGACTGGGCCAAAGAAAGACCGCAGAAATGGCAGTGTACATGTTGGTCTCAAGAAGTCCGGAAGCTTCAGCAGCATTTATTGAATGTTCATCTGTTAAACTGAATTATTAACAAAATCAGCAGACAAATTTACAAAAAAAGGGTTTTCTACAAAAATTTCCACGATGAAAAATCAAAACTTTTACATCATCAAGATCGCATCAACAAAGGCTACAGTTTGCCTGGAGAATTATTTTCAATTTTTTGGCAACAGCTCCGCAGAGCATATAAAGCATTATTTCAGTGCTTAAAGCAGCTTTTAAGAAGACAAATCGGTCTATTTTAGATCAATTGATCTATAATAGACCAAAATAGAAGTGTTCCCAACCTGTTCAATATGAAGAAGGCGAGCGAAAATAGAGTGCTAAGAGTCACCAAAAACTTTAGTGTGACGTCAGAAGTTTATGTGTAGACAGCGCGAGGCACAGAAAAACAACACTGCGTGATTATTGTGTAGCGTGAAAAAGCATACTCGGGGGATACATTTGTTCTTTGTTTTTACCATCGTGATTTCCATCCCTCATGAGAAAGTGTTGGTGTTGTTTACTGTTTTCCAGTTGACAGCTCCTAGATTCGCACAAGATTAAGCGAGACGAAAACAAATTTAGCGCATCGACGAAAACACAAGATGAAGATAGAAATATGCCAGTATATTTCCCCACCCACCACACTCCATGTGTTGTTCCTCAACAATTTCCTACAAGTCTTCGCTTTTGTACAATCTGCAAATTCTACCAATTCGTTTTTGTTTTTACGCGGTGAACTGATGTATAAATTGTTATCACCGCGTCTGAAAAAGAAAAGCAATTCAGATAAAATGGTTAAAATGACAAAATTGTCAGATATACCAAATTTGTGACTGTGCGAAGCGTGACGAACGGTGACGCGGGAACCAGTGGTTCGCAAGACCTTTATTTGGGTTACATCGTAGAAATGAATAGAATAGAATCTCGGACCCATACTGGGTCCGAGATAGAATACACAAGAGGCCTTCCATGCAAAACATTATAGATAATAGTAGTCTCTGGGGTATCTAAGCGACTTTTCAATATAAACCCAGTGAAAGCAGCAGGACCAGACAACATCACTTAGAATGATATCATAAATCATAATATGAACTTAGGCACTACCTAAACCGTGCAAAGCAAACAAATAAACTGTGCATCTTCAAGTCTAAATTTTAAGATGACGTCACGTGTTTTCGACAAGACGTGTTTTTGCAGTGCTCTGCTATAAAGTGGAATTTTAATAGGAAAATGACTTAAAATTTATCTAATTTTGTGAAAACTTGTGTTATATGGAACTATAATTTCATTGAGGATCATTGAGGATCATCGAAGAGATAAGACTTTATTTATCTTATTGATTTTCATGCATTTTCATGTTTTTCCTTTGTTTGAATTCAAACTCTTACTCACATGAACGATTACTGACCAGTCCAACTAACCTGCCCTGAAGGCCTCAAGGCAGTTGCCTTTTGTAAATGCATGATTGATAACGGATTGTTTATGGACTTAACCTACGGTCAAAAAATCGTCACGCATGAATTCATTAACCACTTGCTAGTCTAGTTTGGTAAGCTTTGAGCTCCAGATAAGCTGTCATACTGAGACGACAATCAGCTAATATGGATCTAGACGAGTCAGTGCATCTTACTGAGCTGACGCCAGTGATATTAGAATCATCGGATGGTCAGCAAACAGAAGTAAAAGTTGCGTGTCACTCAGTTCCAGTGACATTGCAGCATCTTTCATCTGTAACCAACCAAATATCTGAGGAAGATTCGAGCACACTTCAAAACTTCAATGTAAAGGTTGAATCTGTTCAGTCGGACAAAGACTTTGATTCCATCACTGATAGCCCCGAGTATCGTCGACTGCAAAGCTTGTACAGGGGTCTACCGAAGGAGATGTTCGTTAATAGGATTTTATTAAACGAAGCATCTTGTGAAGTAAAACTTGGTGAAATGCGATCACATCTATTTGAGCAAATGAAGGAGGATGACAGCTTTCCATACGGACTACAATGTATGCTCAAAAGGCGAGTCGCTACTCGCAATGGAGACACTGTAGCTGTTAAATATGCATACGATATTCATACGCTTATATCTGTTTTAGAGGGTGGTGAATATTCCGATATTCGAGAATTGTTGAGTTCTGGTAAAGGTCAAAGGTCACAATCTTCTTCAAGTGTTGCGAACACTACCATGAACGGGTCTTCTGATAATTCGGTAGAGATTAAATCTTTGACTGACAGTTTGAATAATCTGAAAGCAGAATTCCTAAACCTTAAACAAAAACAAATAGCCATTGAACATGCACGCTCAGAACAAATTACCCAACTGAAATCTACCGTCTCCAGCTTAAAGACTGACTTGACTGTGCTTTCTTCTACGGTGGTTAGAGCTGTGACAGACATTAGGCTTTGTGCAGAACGAATCGAGTCAGAAAAAAGCAATGGCGTTGCTAGGCTTAAAAGCGATTTACGTGTTCTAAAAGAGAACGTAAATTGCATGCAAGATGTAGTAGACAATCTGCAGTATGACGTCACGCCGCACGTGCATAAGCGCAATAAACCTAGCAAAAAAAGAAAATCCCGTGATCAACAATATCGGAATGATCATTCCTCCACATCAGTGGGAAATGATCAGATATCTGATACTGCTGTGGACTCTTTTGTTGCGGAGGCTTCGCTGCAGGTTGCCGCATATAATGATCGAATTGGTGAGAGTGAGTGCAACGATCCTCCTGGAGTACATGCAGTTTGCCACACCGTGAACGCACGGAGTGGTATTGATTTGACACATAGCCCAGAGGGTGGTGTGTCATTCAATGCTACACCCAGTGCGCCCAGCGGTGGGGCCCAAACTCCTGGAGTACATGCAGTATGCCATACCGTGGACCCACGGAGTGGTATTGATTTGACACATAGCCCAGAGGGTGGTGTGTCATTCAATGCTACACCCAGTGCGCCCAGCGGTGGGGCCCAAACTCACCACTCTGGTGCCTCTCAAGACAGTTGCAATGAAGCTGACACGGTCTCGACTTGCCTGGGTGCTGTACGCCTGAACAGTTATTTAGAACACATTAATGTTGATACATGTACAAACAAAAATTCGACATCCCGAGCTGATAAAACCCCAGTTTCTGCACAAGTAACAGCAAGTCGGTCATTTCGAGACTGTGTTGTAAGTCAGCCACCCATACAAACCCCAAATTCTTGTGTTGGTCAGTCTAGGGGTGAAAATATTGCAACCCGCATTACTAGACATGATAACTACGACTCAAACGACCTCTCTGACGATATCGAATTCGCCAAGTTTGTCAAAAAGCGGGCGAAACGATATTATCTTGGAGGCTTTGAGCCGTGGATAACCCCTGTGGATATTGAAAAATATGCCAGGAGAAGAGGTGTAAAGGTATCATGGGTTCGCATTTGGCCAAGCAAGCGGGATCCTGATAGTGTTGTTGTACGGTTAAATGTTGAGGATAATCAAAATGCGTTATGCCTAGAAAACCGTTCATTTTGGCCACATGGTGTGGTATGCAGACCCTGGGTTAATCATAATGAATATCCCAAAAGGAAGCGAACAAACACTTACAGTCAGAATTTCAGTAGCGGCAGTAAGCACAGAGAAACACAATATCAATATGGCAGGTCAGATGTTGACGACTACAACCCTTTCTCGCCATTACGGGATGAGTCAAACCGTGCATATTAGTCAGTTCTTAGTTTGCATACAAACAGTTCTTGTTCATTGGATATCATCTCACTCAAACATGAATAGACACAACCTAAACGTAATTTCCTGGAATGCGACAGGCATCATGTCTAGCTCGTCTTATCTCTGTAATACTTTAAATCTTAAAAGTATAGATATATGCGGAATTTCTGAGCATTGGCTGTATGAAAAAGATCTAAACTTTCTCAACGAAATAGATAACAATTACATAAGTTATGCTGTGTCTGATAATGATTTAAAGTATCCTGGGAAAAGACGAGTTGGTAAAGGGGGTGTTGCCATTTTGTGGCATAAAAAAACATTCAAAAAAAGTGTTTCCGCTATCAACCGACGATGATAGAATATTGGGTATTCGATATGAACTAACGCCAACAGAGTGCGCATTCTTTTTTCAAGTTTATTTACCATGCTCTAACCATTCAATTGCTGTTTTTAGAGACTATATGGACCGATTATATAATATCATCCAAATCTACTCTGACAAGGGTACAGTGGTGCTGATGGGCGATATAAATGCGTATTTGACCTCTCATGGTCAACCTGGCAAAATGAATAGTAGGTCCTCATCATTTGGTACATTTTTGCACGAAAATAATCTTGTGTCTGTGAACACTTTAGACTTCTGCACTGGAGCGAAGTCATCTTTTGTATCATACGATTGTAGGTATGAATCCTTAATCGACCATATCATAATACAGGTAGAGAAGGTGCAATACGTTGTGTCTTGCGAGATAATGCAGGATGATGCCTTAAATGTCTCATCGACCCATATTATGTTGTCTTCACTTGCCTACCCGGGACATGTCTTATAGGTGCCCACAGTCTGATTTACCCAATATAAATTGGAAAAAGATAAATGAAGACTCCGTCCAAGCATATAAGCAGGCCCTGCAAGGTAGCCAAGCTCTTAATAACATAACAGAATCAGTTCTTTTATCAAACACACACATAGACCAGGCATACTCTACTATAGTACTTGAAGTCAAGAAAATTGCAAAAAGTTGTTTCCCAGAAAAGAAATTCAAACGATTCTTAAAGCCCTATTGGAACTGCGACTTACAAAATCTGCACACAAATATGAAACTAAAAAGAGCAACTTGGTTAACCGAAGGCAAACCTCGAAATCCTATGAATATGTCTTATCGCGAGTATAAAATGGCGAAGCGCGATTTTCGTCGTGTCCATCGTAAATATGTAGACATGTATCTACAAAGCCAAAATGAAGAAATTGACCGAGCTGCTGAAATAGACTCTAATTTATTTTGGCGTTTAGTTAATGCAAAACGCAGTAAATCTAACAGCGGACCTGGTACTGAGCTTATTTTCAATGGTCAAAACTATAACACATCTGCTGATATAACTGAACAATGGGCTGGGTACTTTGAAAAGCTTTACTCTCCTTCAGAGTCTGAAGCTTACGACGATGCCTTTAAAACTAGGATTGATCATGAAATGAATCAAATCAAAAGAGACCTTTTCGGCAGCTCACATAATCTAGACGCACCCATCATTGGTTCTTGCGAGATAGAATCAGCTATCCGTCTGGCGCATAAAGGTAAAGCTTCTGGCTACGACGGCTTAACTGTAGAACATATATTATACGGAGGCGAGTTCTTATATTGTATCCTTGCAGTATTATTCAATGCTATTATAAGGCTCTCACATGCACCTACAGATATGAAAAAAGGAGTGATCGTAACTCTATTCAAAGGTGGGAATAAAAGGAAAAATGACCCTGATAATTATAGAGCCATTACGTTAACATCTGTGATTCTTAAGCTTCTTGAGAGAACCCTAGTTACAAGAATAAATTTATTTTGCACATTGGAACCACCACTCCATCCCTTACAAGGCGGGTTTCAAAAAGGCTTGGGATGTCAAATGACGTCATTTTTATTAAAAGAATCAATATATTTTGCCAAAGAAAATGGTAGTAAACTCTATACTTGCTTTCTTGATGTTAAAAAGGCATTTGACCAGGTGTGGCATAATGGGTTGTTTTATAAGTTATATCATGCTGGCCTAGATAAAGCAATTCTGAAAGTTTTAATCATCTTATACTCAGATGTATCATGTTGTGTAAAAAATCATGGAATAAAATCTGGCTGGTTTAAAATTCTTTAAGGAACTGGTCAGGGTAGAGTTATCTCCCAATTTGCATACCTGATGTATATAAATGGTTTGATGTATGAACTTGAAAACTCTAAACTCGGCTTTTGGTTTATTGATATCAGTTGTTCATGTCCGACAGTTGCTGATGACATGCTACTGGTCTCTTTCTCAAAAGCTGGTTTAGATCAAATGTTAAGAATATGTTACGACTATTCTGCCAAATGGCGCTATTTGTACAGCGTTCTAAAAACAGCAATTATAATATTCGACGAGTCGCTGTCAGACTACCAAAATTCTAATAGATCCTGGGAGCTTGGGTATGAAAATGTGGAGGAAACTACCCAGTACAAACACTTAGGTATCCACCTTAACAAGTTTATGACTTGCGACAGCAATATTAAAGAGGCTTCAAACAAATTAAGGGGAACAATGCTCGGTTTAGTAAATTGTGGTATACATGAACACGGACTTAACCCCACCACCTCTAAACGCTTATATAAATCTATCGTATTACCGAAAGCATTGTATGGGTGCGAACTGTGGGATGATCTTCTTCCTAAACATCTGGCCGAATTAGAAAAATCACACCGTTTCTGTATCAAACTAATGCAATCACTTCCAAGGAGTACTAGTACCGATGTTGCTAGCTTGCTCATTGGCCTTAACAGCATAGAAGTTGAAATAGACTACCGAAAACTAATATTTTTTGGACAATTATGCAATTTGTCTTACCACTACATAATAAAAGAAGTCTTTATTCATCGTCTTGTGAACTTTGAGTCTGCTGCAGCTACACAACATGGGTTTATCCGTGATATATATAGAATTTTTGGAAAATATTCATTGCTTACTTACTTACATATGTTCCTTGAAAATGGATGTTTTTTACCAAAACTGTCATGGAAAGCAATTGTACGAGGAAGGATTAAAGAATTTTCCCAATCCCAAATAGTCCAGCGTGCCGCAAGTTCCATAACATTAACTCGGTTCTTAACAATCCATTGTTCAGATAAACCATACATTATGTGGGAGCTTAGTGTTAAGTATCCAAAGTACGCAGGTCATTTCAAGAAAGCAATACGTATGTTGAGTATGGTATACTCGCGCAAATGGTATCAAGGTTGTTCACTTTGTGGTGAACTTACTCTATCAAAAGTTGAGCACACCATTCTGTTCTGCCCTGCTACAACAGAAATTAGAAATGCATTTTGGCTAAGGTTACTGAAGCGATTTGGTCTTAGATTTTATGCTTCTTTTTTTAATAACACGCCACTACGTCAGTTGGACATGTTGTTCTCCGGTTGCTACGATTTATTTGAAAATGAGAGTGATGTTTTCGACTGTTTAAAAATGTTTGCTCTGTGTTTGAACAAATACAAAATTGCACTAGACCAAGGAATTACTTTTTAACATTCTTTTATGGGGTTTAAACATCCCCGTGTACACTTTGATACTGGTAACATCCTGATGGAAATTTGACATCATGAGTGATGTTAATTAACGTCACAGTGGCGTCATATCGACGTCGACTCATCGTAAATATGTTTGGTCGGTGTCTTTATGCCGCCAATGTGATGTGCTGTTTTCAACGGGATATATTAAATATACTTGTTTACTCTCCTGCCTGTATCCTATCTTACATTTCGTTTCGGTAAGATAACAACAGTTGGGTGATGTAAACGTCATTCCTGAATACATCGAGGTCTACATATGCGTACATAACCTCGCCTTCAACATAAAACATTAAAAGCCATTTATGTATATATGACATGTATACGCAAACGCAAGCCGCATACAATGTGTGTCTTTTGAACATTTGTTGAAATACAGTAGTGTGGTTTTAATTGCGGGTGACATCAGTCTTTTGTAGCATTTCGGCTCAAATTGACCGTACGTGAGCCCTAGTCGGGATTTTAAGCACTTGATGTGGATACGTAATTTTATGTGACATTCATGAAACGAGCATTCTGTGAGTTCCATGCAAGTCATATAAACTTACCACTTGAATAAGAGTCTCTATATGAGACTCAAACATGAGGACAGGATGTTAAAATATTAAAACCAAACCAATGATGTATATGATGTATATATGTTCAATGTTTCTTTCTTGCTTGTGTAATTGTGCTTTATTTGTATGCTCTTCACATGTGGAGGAAATAAAGAATATTATTATTGTTAAACTGAATTATTAACAAAATCAGCAGACAAATTTATAAAAAAAAGGGTTTTCTACAAAAATTTCCACGATGAAAAATCAAAACTTTTACATCATCAAGATCGCATCAACAAAGGCTACAGTTTGCCTGGAGAATTATTTTGCAATTTTTTGGCAACAGCTCCGCAGAGCATATAAAGCATTATTTCAGTGCTTAAAGCAGCTTTTAAGAAGACAAATCGGTCTATTTTAGATCAATTGATCTATAATAGACCAAAATAGAAGTGTTCCCAACCTGTTCAATATGAAGAAGGCGAGCGAAAATAGAGTGCTAAGAGTCACCAAAAACTTTAGTGTGACGTCAGAAGTTTATGTGTAGAAAGCGCGAGGCACAGAAAAACAACACTGCGTGATTATTGTGTAGCGTGAAAAAGCATACTCGGGGGATACATTTGTTCTTTGTTTTTACCATCGTGATTTCCATCCCTCATGAGAAAGTGTTGGTGTTGTTTACTTTTTTCCAGTTGACAGCTCCTAGATTCGCACGAGATTAAGCGAGACGAAAACAAATTTTGCGCATCGACGAAAACACAAGATGAAGATAGAAATATGCCAGTATATTTCCCCACCCACCACACTCCATGTGTTGTTCCTCAACAATTTCCTACAAGTCTTCGCTTTTGTACAATCTGCAAATTCTACCAATTCGTTTTTGTTTTTACGCGGTGAACTGATGTATAAATTGTTATCACCGCGTCTGAAAAAGAAAAGCAATTCAGATAAAATGGTTAAAATGACAAAATTGTCAGATATACCAAATTTGTGACTGTGCGAAGCGTGACGAACGGTGACGCAGGAACCAGTGGTTCGCAAGACCTTTATTCGGGTTACATCGTAGAAATGAATAGAATAGAATCTCGGACCCATACGGAATCAGACCACAATTATGTCCCTTGATTGGTTGTACACAATAAGGATGTTCTTTCGCGCAAATAGTTCCCCTTTTAGTGGGCTGTAAATCTACCAATTCATGTGAGCATCCTTGCTATTTGGTATGTCTGAACTGCCCAATGAATAAGCTTTCAGAAAATGTTGCTTCTGTCCCGGTAACTGGTAATTCTAGGAAAATTGAGGCCTCTGCACACCTAAGTAAAATGCTGTTAAGATAGCCAACACGACTACTGTGTCACATAGGGTTTGTCTAAACTCTTGTGGTTCCAAAACGAGCCGAACTTGCCCTATCTAGTCAGTGATTAGAATGACTCCCAGGCCATGTTTGAGTGGGGAAAAGCTTCAGAAGAAAGCCAGCTTCATCATGTATAATAGGAGGTGCTGTAATGAATGATTAAACTTTATAGTAAAATTAATTGTGGTCTCGCGCCTGTTCTGAGCGATCTGGCAGTTGGAGCAAATTTCTATTTTTGGGTTTTTGAGATGCTTAGGCCCCTATTGACATGATATTTTGCCTAGAGATATGAAATAAGCTCAAGAACAAGCTTTTGAAGAAAAAATAAGCCATATTTTTGTTAATATTTGGTTAAAACTGAGATTTCTAGGCTTTTGTAAGGTGTCGACAATTGGTACATGTCGAAATAAGGTGCAAAAGTGTATTCCTAATCCATCTCGACTGTAGATTCAAGCCTGAAAGGAGTTGTTTGTTTAAAATAACAAGCTCACTCTGAGACAGGCAGGTCCCACCTCAACACTGGCCAGCTACTTTGTGGCCTCGGGCAGCTCAAAAATGCCTATCGGGACAGTGAACAAGTCCGAACTTTATAGCCCTTGTCAAATGTTGAATCAATATCTACTGCTGCTCCAATTTTGTGTGTTTGTATGTGCCGAGTGGGGGGGGGGGTGTAACTAATTAACAAGGTAGTTTATAGTGTCCTTCCTTATTTTTTTTAAAATTTGTCTTGCTGAGTAAGAGAGCTGCGGTCGGCTTTTATTGTGTTCTTGCTATTGTGTGGGTGTCTGTGTTAGAGTGTCTCTTCCTCGGGATGTGATGGCTGGTTGACCTGTAGTTTGTGATTGTGGCATTTCCTGACCATGCTAACATGTTTTCTTGGCACTAGACTTAAATATGGTAATTACCGTATTTACTCTAAATATTGGCACACCATAGCTTCTCTGCAAGCTTATCTTGAAATCTTTTGACCACCCCCCCCCCCCCCCCCCCCCCATTTCACAATCGGATGAGTTGTGATATAGGCAAGTTATATAAGCCCTGATCAGACTGCTCCTATCTAAATGGTTTGATCTTGGTTGAAACTACTTGCTCATGCCTACCAGGTGGAATATTTAGGGTAAATACAGCATAACCAGTGTGATCTCAAATGGTGTTTTTGTCCATAAATAGTTTGGACTCTGATCAAACTGCTGTTGCTCTTGGAGTCTCTGATTAACTGATTGAAACTAAAAAAGTAACTCTGTACCACTTGTCCGACAGTGTTTCAAGGAGTAATTAATTATTCTTATTTATTTATGATTAGGTTATGGAGTCTATGGGAAGACAATTGAACAAGTCCACCGGTTATAAGTGACAACACCATGCCAGACTACACAGTGGTTCTTCTATATTGAGCAGTCACCGTCATATAACAAGAAACCGTCGATTCCAAAACCTTCGGTAAGATTTTTTTGTACTGAATAACTAAGTTCTAGGTGAATTAAATACCTCCTTGGAGTCTGCACAAGCATCATTGGAGTCTGCATAATGAGTGGATATGCCCTGGAAGGACAAAATGCCCCACCTTGAATTGTGTCTGACACTGCTGATTATGAAAAGGATGAAAAAGGACTTTCCTGTCACATTTATACTCATTTTTGCATGGTGTCAGAATTGGGGGAATTCTAAGCAATAACAGACATCATAGAATAAGTGACCCTGTCACTTTTTATGAAAAAGAGCTGCATATGCATATGTCATCCAGGTGGTGTTTTGTATTCCTGTCGACAATTTGTTGACGGCTCACAGACGCATGCTGTGTTTGACTGCTTCACATTCTTCAGCATCCCGCACACATATAATGGACGGCCTCCTATTGTATTTGGCATTGTTATGTAAATAATCAAAACTAAAATTCAGCAGTTTTGATTGTCAATTTCCTCTTTAAATTTGAATTTAAAGCTTGAAATTTATCAAATTTAATAAAAATTACTGAAATTTAAGTTTAAAATTGCCATACACCTACTTGGCAGATATTTTTCCATCACTTTTGGACTATGTAGAGAGGAGGAACTTCAGAGATTCTGGCATTTTTTAATTCATTCTAAAATTTCAAGAAATAAGAAAGTTATTGCAAAAATATTGAAATCTCGGCCTGGAAAAAATGCCCCCTCTGAAGGCTGTTTTTTCCGAAATATGTTATGTGTGTTTGATTGGCTGTCACATTTTGAATTCTCATTCTGTTGTTCTCATATTGCTTTCACAAGTTCAGTGAATGTATAGTTGTTGGTATATAGATTTATTTTCTCAATAAAGAATAAAATTGGGGTCTGATAGGAATCAGACCACAATTATGTCCCTTGATTGGTTGTACACAATAAGGATGTTCTTTCGCGCAAATAGTTCCCCTTTTAGTGGGCTGTAAATCTACCAATTCATGTGAGCATCCTTGCTATTTGGTATGTCTGAACTGCCCAATGAATAAGCTTTCAGAAAATGTTGCTTCTGTCCCGGTAACTGGTAATTCTAGGAAAATTGAGGCCTCTGCACACCTAAGTAAAATGCTGTTAAGATAGCCAACACGACTACTGTGTCACATAGGGTTTGTCTAAACTCTTGTGGTTCCAAAACGAGCCGAACTTGCCCTATCTAGTCAGTGATTAGAATGACTCCCAGGCCATGTTTGAGTGGGGAAAAGCTTCAGAAGAAAGCCAGCTTCATCATGTATAATAGGAGGTGCTGTAATGAATGATTAAACTTTATAGTAAAATTAATTGTGGTCTCGCGCCTGTTCTGAGCGATCTGGCAGTTGGAGCAAATTTCTATTTTTGGGTTTTTGAGATGCTTAGGCCCCTATTGACATGATATTTTGCCTAGAGATATGAAATAAGCTCAAGAACAAGCTTTTGAAGAAAAAATAAGCCATATTTTTGTTAATATTTGGTTAAAACTGAGATTTCTAGGCTTTTGTAAGGTGTCGACAATTGGTACATGTCGAAATAAGGTGCAAAAGTGTATTCCTAATCCATCTCGACTGTAGATTCAAGCCTGAAAGGAGTTGTTTGTTTAAAATAACAAGCTCACTCTGAGACAGGCAGGTCCCACCTCAACACTGGCCAGCTACTTTGTGGCCTCGGGCAGCTCAAAAATGCCTATCGGGACAGTGAACAAGTCCGAACTTTATAGCCCTTGTCAAATGTTGAATCAATATCTACTGCTGCTCCAATTTTGTGTGTTTGTATGTGCCGAGTGGGGGGGGGGGGGGGTGTAACTAATTAACAAGGTAGTTTATAGTGTCCTTCCTTATTTTTTTTAAAATTTGTCTTGCTGAGTAAGAGAGCTGCGGTCGGCTTTTATTGTGTTCTTGCTATTGTGTGGGTGTCTGTGTTAGAGTGTCTCTTCCTCGGGATGTGATGGCTGGTTGACCTGTAGTTTGTGATTGTGGCATTTCCTGACCATGCTAACATGTTTTCTTGGCACTAGACTTAAATATGGTAATTACCGTATTTACTCTAAATATTGGCACACCATAGCTTCTCTGCAAGCTTATCTTGAAATCTTTTGACCACCCCCCCCCCCCCCCCCCCCCATTTCACAATCGGATGAGTTGTGATATAGGCAAGTTATATAAGCCCTGATCAGACTGCTCCTATCTAAATGGTTTGATCTTGGTTGAAACTACTTGCTCATGCCTACCAGGTGGAATATTTAGGGTAAATACAGCATAACCAGTGTGATCTCAAATGGTGTTTTTGTCCATAAATAGTTTGGACTCTGATCAAACTGCTGTTGCTCTTGGAGTCTCTGATTAACTGATTGAAACTAAAAAAGTAACTCTGTACCACTTGTCCGACAGTGTTTCAAGGAGTAATTAATTATTCTTATTTATTTATGATTAGGTTATGGAGTCTATGGGAAGACAATTGAACAAGTCCACCGGTTATAAGTGACAACACCATGCCAGACTACACAGTGGTTCTTCTATATTGAGCAGTCACCGTCATATAACAAGAAACCGTCGATTCCAAAACCTTCGGTAAGATTTTTTTGTACTGAATAACTAAGTTCTAGGTGAATTAAATACCTCCTTGGAGTCTGCACAAGCATCATTGGAGTCTGCATAATGAGTGGATATGCCCTGGAAGGACAAAATGCCCCACCTTGAATTGTGTCTGACACTGCTGATTATGAAAAGGATGAAAAAGGACTTTCCTGTCACATTTATACTCATTTTTGCATGGTGTCAGAATTGGGGGAATTCTAAGCAATAACAGACATCATAGAATAAGTGACCCTGTCACTTTTTATGAAAAAGAGCTGCATATGCATATGTCATCCAGGTGGTGTTTTGTATTCCTGTCGACAATTTGTTGACGGCTCACAGACGCATGCTGTGTTTGACTGCTTCACATTCTTCAGCATCCCGCACACATATAATGGACGGCCTCCTATTGTATTTGGCATTGTTATGTAAATAATCAAAACTAAAATTCAGCAGTTTTGATTGTCAATTTCCTCTTTAAATTTGAATTTAAAGCTTGAAATTTATCAAATTTAATAAAAATTACTGAAATTTAAGTTTAAAATTGCCATACACCTACTTGGCAGATATTTTTCCATCACTTTTGGACTATGTAGAGAGGAGGAACTTCAGAGATTCTGGCATTTTTTAATTCATTCTAAAATTTCAAGAAATAAGAAAGTTATTGCAAAAATATTGAAATCTCGGCCTGGAAAAAATGCCCCCTCTGAAGGCTGTTTTTTCCGAAATATGTTATGTGTGTTTGATTGGCTGTCACATTTTGAATTCTCATTCTGTTGTTCTCATATTGCTTTCACAAGTTCAGTGAATGTATAGTTGTTGGTATATAGATTTATTTTCTCAATAAAGAATAAAATTGGGGTCTGATAGGAATCAGACCACAATTATGTCCCTTGATTGGTTGTACACAATAAGGATGTTCTTTCGCGCAAATAGTTCCCCTTTTAGTGGGCTGTAAATCTACCAATTCATGTGAGCATCCTTGCTATTTGGTATGTCTGAACTGCCCAATGAATAAGCTTTCAGAAAATGTTGCTTCTGTCCCGGTAACTGGTAATTCTAGGAAAATTGAGGCCTCTGCACACCTAAGTAAAATGCTGTTAAGATAGCCAACACGACTACTGTGTCACATAGGGTTTGTCTAAACTCTTGTGGTTCCAAAACGAGCCGAACTTGCCCTATCTAGTCAGTGATTAGAATGACTCCCAGGCCATGTTTGAGTGGGGAAAAGCTTCAGAAGAAAGCCAGCTTCATCATGTATAATAGGAGGTGCTGTAATGAATGATTAAACTTTATAGTAAAATTAATTGTGGTCTCGCGCCTGTTCTGAGCGATCTGGCAGTTGGAGCAAATTTCTATTTTTGGGTTTTTGAGATGCTTAGGCCCCTATTGACATGATATTTTGCCTAGAGATATGAAATAAGCTCAAGAACAAGCTTTTGAAGAAAAAATAAGCCATATTTTTGTTAATATTTGGTTAAAACTGAGATTTCTAGGCTTTTGTAAGGTGTCGACAATTGGTACATGTCGAAATAAGGTGCAAAAGTGTATTCCTAATCCATCTCGACTGTAGATTCAAGCCTGAAAGGAGTTGTTTGTTTAAAATAACAAGCTCACTCTGAGACAGGCAGGTCCCACCTCAACACTGGCCAGCTACTTTGTGGCCTCGGGCAGCTCAAAAATGCCTATCGGGACAGTGAACAAGTCCGAACTTTATAGCCCTTGTCAAATGTTGAATCAATATCTACTGCTGCTCCAATTTTGTGTGTTTGTATGTGCCGAGTGGGGGGGGGGGGGGTGTAACTAATTAACAAGGTAGTTTATAGTGTCCTTCCTTATTTTTTTTAAAATTTGTCTTGCTGAGTAAGAGAGCTGCGGTCGGCTTTTATTGTGTTCTTGCTATTGTGTGGGTGTCTGTGTTAGAGTGTCTCTTCCTCGGGATGTGATGGCTGGTTGACCTGTAGTTTGTGATTGTGGCATTTCCTGACCATGCTAACATGTTTTCTTGGCACTAGACTTAAATATGGTAATTACCGTATTTACTCTAAATATTGGCACACCATAGCTTCTCTGCAAGCTTATCTTGAAATCTTTTGACCACCCCCCCCCCCCCCCCCCCCCCCCATTTCACAATCGGATGAGTTGTGATATAGGCAAGTTATATAAGCCCTGATCAGACTGCTCCTATCTAAATGGTTTGATCTTGGTTGAAACTACTTGCTCATGCCTACCAGGTGGAATATTTAGGGTAAATACAGCATAACCAGTGTGATCTCAAATGGTGTTTTTGTCCATAAATAGTTTGGACTCTGATCAAACTGCTGTTGCTCTTGGAGTCTCTGATTAACTGATTGAAACTAAAAAAGTAACTCTGTACCACTTGTCCGACAGTGTTTCAAGGAGTAATTAATTATTCTTATTTATTTATGATTAGGTTATGGAGTCTATGGGAAGACAATTGAACAAGTCCACCGGTTATAAGTGACAACACCATGCCAGACTACACAGTGGTTCTTCTATATTGAGCAGTCACCGTCATATAACAAGAAACCGTCGATTCCAAAACCTTCGGTAAGATTTTTTTGTACTGAATAACTAAGTTCTAGGTGAATTAAATACCTCCTTGGAGTCTGCACAAGCATCATTGGAGTCTGCATAATGAGTGGATATGCCCTGGAAGGACAAAATGCCCCACCTTGAATTGTGTCTGACACTGCTGATTATGAAAAGGATGAAAAAGGACTTTCCTGTCACATTTATACTCATTTTTGCATGGTGTCAGAATTGGGGGAATTCTAAGCAATAACAGACATCATAGAATAAGTGACCCTGTCACTTTTTATGAAAAAGAGCTGCATATGCATATGTCATCCAGGTGTGTTTTGTATTCCTGTCGACAATTTGTTGACGGCTCACAGACGCATGCTGTGTTTGACTGCTTCACATTCTTCAGCATCCCGCACACATATAATGGACGGCCTCCTATTGTATTTGGCATGTTATGTAAATAATCAAAACTAAAATTCAGCAGTTTTGATTGTCAATTTCCTCTTTAAATTTTGAATTTAAAGCTTGAAATTTATCAAATTTAATAAAAATTACTGAAATTTAAGTTTAAAATTGCCATACACCTACTTGGCAGATATTTTTCCATCACTTTTGGACTATGTAGAGAGGAGGAACTTCAGAGATTCTGGCATTTTTTAATTCATTCTAAAATTTCAGAAATAAGAAAGTTATTGCAAAAATATTGAAATCTCGGCCTGGAAAAAATTGCCCCCTCTGAAGGCTGTTTTTTCCGAAATATGTTATGTGTGTTTGATTGGCTGTCACATTTTGAATTCTCATTCTGTTGTTCTCATATTGCTTTCCACAAGTTCAGTGAATGTATAGTTGTTGGTATATAGATTTATTTTCTCAATAAAGAATAAAATTGGGGTCTGATAGGAATCAGACCACAATTATGTCCCTTGATTGGTTGTACACAATAAGGATGTTCTTTCGCGCAAATAGTTCCCCTTTTAGTGGGCTGTAAATCTACCAATTCATGTGAGCATCCTTGCTATTTGGTATGTCTGAACTGCCCAATGAATAAGCTTTCAGAAAATGTTGCTTCTGTCCCGGTAACTGGTAATTCTAGGAAAATTGAGGCCTCTGCACACCTAAGTAAAATGCTGTTAAGATAGCCAACACGACTACTGTGTCACATAGGGTTTGTCTAAACTCTTGTGGTTCCAAAACGAGCCGAACTTGCCCTATCTAGTCAGTGATTAGAATGACTCCCAGGCCATGTTTGAGTGGGGAAAAGCTTCAGAAGAAAGCCAGCTTCATCATGTATAATAGGAGGTGCTGTAATGAATGATTAAACTTTATAGTAAAATTAATTGTGGTCTCGCGCCTGTTCTGAGCGATCTGGCAGTTGGAGCAATTTCTATTTTTGGGTTTTTGAGATGCTTAGGCCCCTATTGACATGATATTTTGCCTAGAGATATGAAATAAGCTCAAGAACAAGCTTTTGAAGAAAAAATAAGCCATATTTTTGTTAATATTTGGTTAAAACTGAGATTTCTAGGCTTTTGTAAGGTGTCGACAATTGGTACATGTCGAAATAAGGTGCAAAAGTGTATTCCTAATCCATCTCGACTGTAGATTCAAGCCTGAAAGGAGTTGTTTGTTTAAAATAACAAGCTCACTCTGAGACAGGCAGGTCCCACCTCAACACTGGCCAGCTACTTTGTGGCCTCGGGCAGCTCAAAAATGCCTATCGGGACAGTGAACAAGTCCGAACTTTATAGCCCTTGTCAAATGTTGAATCAATATCTACTGCTGCTCCAATTTTGTGTGTTTGTATGTGCCGAGTGGGGGGGGGGGGGGGTGTAACTAATTAACAAGGTAGTTTATTAGTGTCCTTCCTTATTTTTTTAAAATTTGTCTTGCTGAGTAAGAGAGCTGCGGTCGGCTTTTATTGTGTTCTTGCTATTGTGTGGGTGTCTGTGTTAGAGTGTCTCTTCCTCGGGATGTGATGGCTGGTTGACCTGTAGTTTGTGATTGTGGCATTTTCCTGACCATGGCTAACATGTTTTCTTGGCACTAGACTTAAATATGGTAATTACCGTATTTACTCTAAATATTGGCACACCATAGCTTCTCTGCAAGCTTATCTTGAAATCTTTTGACCACCCCCCCCCCCCCCCCCCCATTTCACAATCGGATGAGTTGTGATATAGGCAAGTTATATAAGCCCTGATCAGACTGCTCCTATCTAAATGGTTTGATCTTGGTTGAAACTACTGCTCATGCCTACCAGGTGGAATATTTAGGGTAAATACAGCATAACCAGTGTGATCTCAAATGGTGTTTTTTGTCCATAAATAGTTTGGACTCTGATCAAACTGCTGTTGCTCTTGGAGTCTCTGATTAACTGATTGAAACTAAAAAAGTAACTCTGTACCACTTGTCCGACAGTGTTTCAAGGAGTAATTAATTATTCTTATTTATTTATGATTAGGTTATGGAGTCTATGGGAAGACAATTGAACAAGTCCACCGGTTATAAGTGACAACACCATGCCAGACTACACAGTGGTTCTTCTATATTGAGCAGTCACCGTCATATAACAAGAAACCGTCGATTCCAAAACCTTCGGTAAGATTTTTTTGTACTGAATAACTAAGTTCTAGGTGAATTAAATACCTCCCTTGGAGTCTGCACAAGCATCATTGGAGTCTGCATATGAGTGGATATGCCCTGGAAGGACAAAATGCCCCACCTTGAATTGTGTCTGACACTGCTGATTATGAAAAGGATGAAAAAGGACTTTCCTGTCACATTTATACTCATTTTTGCATGGTGTCAGAATTGGGGGAATTCTAAGCAATAACAGACATCATAGAATAAGTGACCCTGTCACTTTTTATGAAAAAGAGCTGCATATGCATATGTCATCCAGGTGGTGTTTTGTATTCCTGTCGACAATTTGTGACGGCTCACAGACGCATGCTGTGTTTGACTGCTTCACATTCTTCAGCATCCCGCACACATATAATGGACGGCCTCCTATTGTATTTGGGCATTGTTATGTAAATAATCAAAACTAAATTCAGCAGTTTTGATTGTTCAATTTCCTCTTTAAATTTGAATTTAAAGCTTGAAATTATCAAATTTAATAAAAATTACTGAAATTTAAGTTTAAAATTGCCATACACCTACTTGGCAGATATTTTTCCATCACTTTTGGACTATGTAGAGAGGAGGAACTTCAGAGATTCTGGCATTTTTTAATTCATTCTAAAATTTCAAGAAATAAGAAAGTTATTGCAAAAATATTGAAATCTCGGCCTGGAAAAAATGCCCCCTCTGAAGGCTGTTTTTCCGAAATATGTTATGGTGTTTGATTGGCTGTCACATTTTGAATTCTCATTCTGTTGTTCTCATATTGCTTTCACAAGTTCAGTGAATGTATAGTTGTGGTATATAGATTTATTTTCTCAATAAAGAATAAAATTGGGTCTGATAGGAATCAGACCACAATTATGTCCCTTGATTGGTTGTACACAATAAGGATGTTCTTTCGCGCAAATAGTTCCCCTTTTAGTGGGCTGTAAATCTACCAATTCATGTGAGCATCCTTGCTATTTGGTATGTCTGAACTGCAATGAATAAGCTTTCAGAAAATGTTGCTTCTGTCCCGGTAACTGGTAATTCTAGGAACATTGAGGCCTCTGCACACCTAAGTAAAATGCTGTTAGATAGCCAACACGATACTGTGTCACCTAGGGTTTGTCTAACTCTTGTGGTTCCAAAACGAGCCGAACTTGCCCTATCTAGTCAGTGATTAGAATGACTCCCAGGCCCTGTTTGAGTGGGGAAAAGCTTCAGAAGAAAGCCAGCTTCATCATGTATAATAGGAGGTGCTGTAATGAATGATTAAACTTTATAGTAAAATTAATTGTGGTCTCGCGCCTGTTCTGAGCGATCTGGCAGTTGGAGCAAATTTCTATTTTTGGGTTTTTTGAGATGCTTAGGCCCCTATTGACATGATATTTTGCCTAGAGATATGAAATAAGCTCAAGAACAAGCTTTTGAAGAAAAATAAGCCATATTTTTGTTAATATTTGGTTAAAACTGAGATTTCTAGGCTTTTGTAAGGTGTCGACAATTGGTACATGTCGAAATAAGGTGCAAAAGTGTATTCCTAATCCATCTCGACTGTAGATTCAAGCCTGAAAGGAGTTGTTTGTTTAAAATAACAAGCTCACTCTGAGACAGGCAGGTCCCACTCACCACTGGCCAGCTACTTTGTGGCCTCGGGCAGCTCAAAAATGCCTATCGGGACAGTGAACAAGTCCGAACTTTATAGCCCTTGTCAAATGTTGAATCATATCTACTGCTGCTCCAATTTTGTGTGTTTGTATGTGCCGAGTGGGGGGGGGGGGGGGTTGTAACTAATTAACAAGGTAGTTTATAGTGTCCTTC
>CAXHUL010000277.1:600200-631253 GCA_964019695.1 Loripinus fragilis
AAGTGTTCTGCACATTTTCACTAAAAGACCTCGACCAGCCAAATTGATGCTCAACAAAGCCTCGTCACCATTTTGCATACCAATGGCTGCACAATGTAAAAATAAACTAGAATGCGTAGTCGATGGGGCGCCATCGCAAATCCCCACGCTTAAGTTTTGACCCACCCAGCACCCCCAACTCCCACCCCAGCAACATAATCAAAATTTTGTTCGATATGTTTTCAATATTTTATTTGTAAGAATGCACACAAAGTTTGGTATAAAAATCTTAGAATAGACATGATAGTCAAAATTTAATGATATTTGACCTTTTGACCTCATCTCAAGGTCACCAGTTTGACCCTAGAATAAAAATTTTACTTGCATTCTGTTCTGCTTGTCATCCCCGTCGATTTGATATGCCACATGACCATGTTTGAAAAAAAGACCCCCTTGGCACCCCCAACGCCCCAAAGTCCCACCCCTGGGGTATGACCCAGGCGACAGAATTAAATCCCGTCTGATATGCTTTGTATCTTTCATTTGTGAAAACACACACAAAGTTTGGTATAAAAATCTTTGAAATTGACTTTGTAATTTAAAATAAATGATATTTGACCTTTTTACCCTCCCCAGGGCCCCAGGGGGCGGGGCCAAAAAAGTTTGACGTTGCACGCCCCATTCATGTAAGTAACTCACACACCAAATTTGGTTAAATTTCGACCAATGGTTTAGGAGGAGATAGCATAACGGACATACGGACGGACAGGCGGACAGACGGAATGACTGACAGACGGATGGACGGAGATGATTACAATATCCCCTTCGCTTTCTTAGTAAAGCGTGGGGATAATAAGTAGGCAAAATTTGATCCAAATATACCATGCGGTTCAAGAGTTATGAGCATTTTCACTAACTGACCACAACTGGCTGAAATGATGCTCAGCAAACCCTTGCCCGACAAAAAATGTGGTTTCGCATGCCAGTGGTTAGGGAATGTTGACATGCATATGTATGCAAAATGTGATCAAAATATACCATGTGGCTAAAGAGTTATGAGCATTTGGCGGACGGATGATTATACATATAGTGCAGACCTCAGGGTCGTGAAATAGAAGAACATGTTAGTTTTTCCAAATTTATTTAATTATACCCGCTTTTTTCTTTAGAAAAAAAGGGTATATTAATTTCGTGTCAAAGTCGGTCCGTCGTCCGTCCGTCCGTCCGTCTGTCCGTCCGTCCGTCTGTCCGTCTGTCCGTCCGTCCGTGCGTACGTCCGTCCGTCACGTTTCTTGTAAATGTGTCTCCTCCTAAACCGTTAGAGGTAGCAACTTCAAACTTTGTAGGTGAATAGGTAACATGATGTAGAGGGTACTGGGCGACATTTCGTGTGACCTTGACCCCAAGGTCAAGGTCAAAGGTCAAATATTGTATTTTCTTGTAATTGTATCTCCTCCTAAAAGAATAGATGTAGCAACTTCAAACTTTGTAGCTGAATAGGTCACATGATGTAGAGGGTACTGGGCAACATTTTGTGTGACCTTGACCCCAAGGTCAAGGTCAAAGGTCAAATATTGAATTTTCTTGTAAATGCATCTCCTCCTAAACCTTTTGATGTAGCAACTTGAAACTTTGTAGCAGAAAAGGTCACATGATGCAAAGGTTACTGGGCAACATTTTGTGTGACCTTGACCCAAAGGTCAAGGTCAAATAATGTATTTTCTTGTAAATGTTTCTCCTCCTTAACGATTAGACCTAGCAACTTCAAACTTTGTAGCTGGATAGGTCATATGATGTAGAGGGTACTGGGCAACATTTTGTGTGACCTTGACCCCAAGGTCAAGGTCAAAGGTCAAATATTGAATTTTCTTGTAAATGCGTCTCCTCCTAAAGCTTTTGACATAGTAACTTCAAACCCTGTAGGTGCATAGGTCACATGATGTAGAGGGCACTGGGCAACATTTAGTGTGACCTTGACCTGAAGGTCAAGGTCAAATTATGTACTTTCTTGTAAATGCATCTTCTCCTAAACTGTTGGACGTAGCAACTTCAAACTTTGCAAGTGCAAAGGTCATATGATTTGGAGGGCACTAGACAACATTTGGTATGGCCTTGACCCATAGGTCAAGGTCATATAGTATATTTTTTGTAAATGCTTCTTCTCCTTAACCATAGGACATAGCAACTTCAAACTTTACAGGTGCATAGGTCATATTATGTTGAAGGTACTGAGCAACATTTTGTGTGACCTTCACCCCAAGGTAAAGGTTATAGGTCAAAAAGCGGGTATTTGCGATGGTGTACCATCGACTTCTGCTCTAGTTGTAACTAGTTAGGTGTTATGCATACAATTGCACTATTCGATTGGAAGACTTAATAAAGAAAGAGCAAAAAAGATATGAGAAAAGATGATTATTCGTGATCGCCGCGTATGTCCGCGACATGAGATTTCCAAAAATGTGGTATGTGCGCCCAGCAAAGCCTCAGATCAGCCTGCGCATACGCGCAGTCTGATCAGAGCCTTTGCTAGTCGCTTGAATATTATATGAGTGTTTCTAAGCTTAACAGAAGGCTGCACAGGCTCGTCTGAGTCTACACTTGTCAAAATGCCACATTGTTGGAAATCACATGTCACGAGTTGTTGCTTTACGCCCCAGCCAACATTTTAGCAGTGAGGTTAACGTATATTGTTCAAAGACAAAACACAGTGCCTTCGGTGCTAATGATATTGTTTCTACCAAAATTTTTGATAAACGTGGCGACTTTGATTTTGACATTTTTAATTTCCCATTTTAGATGGTGATGTTCCTCGCTCTACAGCATATGGAGTCTATATCTATCAACCCATTCGTTTTGCTAGAACATCTAGCTATGATGCTGACTTCAACACTCGCAATAAATTGTCAAATCAGAAACTTCTTAAACAAGGCTATCGGTTTCATAAACTTCGCAAAACCTTTTCTGAAGGGGAGGTCTCACCCTATAGGAAATTTACATAGGGTTCTGCCCACGCATGTATTTTTATAATATTATGCATAATGATTGCCTTACATATAACTATTCTATTTGTGATATAGTTTCCCACTTACCTATTTAAATGGTCAAAAAATGACATGTTATGTAATCGGGCATCTGCTTATGGGGATACCTTCAGTTTAAGCCGCCCATAGCTCTTATAGTTTCATATATTGTGTTCTAATTATCCCCACGCTTTTTTAAAAAAACGAAGGGGATATTGTAATCGCCTCCGTCCGTCTGTCCGTCCGTCCGTCCGTCCGTCTGTCCGTCCGTCCGTCTGTCCGTTATGCTATCTCCTCCTAAACCATTGGACCAAATTCAACCAAATTTGGTGTGTGAGTTACTGACATGAATGGGGCGTGCAACGTCAAACTTTTTTTTGGCCCCGCCCCCTGGGGCCCTGGGGAGGGGTCAAAAGGTCAAATATCATTTAAATTCAATTACAAAGTCAATTTCAAAGATTTTTATACCAAACTTTGTGTGTGTTCTCACAAATGAAAGATACAAAACATATCAGACGGGATTTTTATTCTGACCACTGGGCCATGCCCCAGGGGTGGGACTTTTGGGCACTGGGGGTACCCAGGGAGTCAAACTTTTTTTTTTCAAACATGGTCATGTAGCATATCAAATCGACGGGGATGACGAGCAGAACAAAATGCAAGTAACATTTTCATCCTAGGGTCAAACTGGTGACCTTGGGGCGAGGTCAAAAGGTCAAATATCATTAACATCTCAATTTAAAAGATTTTTATACCAAACTTTGTGTGTGTTCTCACAAATAAAAGATAGAAAACATATTGAACAGAATTTTCATTCTGTTGCGAAGGTCATGCCCCGGGATGGGACTGAGGCTTGCTGGGGAGTCAAAAACTTTAGCGTGGCGATTTGCGATGGCGCCCCATCGACTGCGCGCTCTAGTTACTTTTAAAACTATCTAAGATCATCACTGATTAGATATGCATAAAACAAAAAACAGTTTCTGTAAAGTTAAATTCAGAAAAATATGATTTTGTTTGGAATTGTGCCCAAATTTCAGCTTCATGATATTTTTTTTTAACAATTATGTTTTAAAATTTAAGCATGTTCCAGTTCTTGTCAACCTATGAATTTACTCTTAAATCAGGCTATACATATATAGGTGTAATGCTTAAATTTTAAAGAAAATCGAAGACTGGTAACATGCTGTCCTAGAACTTTGAATGTTACAAATCCAAGTTCTCAGAAATGTAAAAAAACTGATTGTAGTTAATGAATTTAAGTTTTCGGTTAGTTTAAAAGTTTTTTGTGTTTGCTTTCTTCTATAAGAAGGGTGGAATATCCAATATTGTTAAAACTATTATAATAACATAAATACTGATCATTTAGGGGGAATTTCACCTTGTCCAACTCTTCATAGAACAGTAAACTTTGATAATCTTCATAATACGGTTTCAATACCACATTCACTCTAATAGAAAGTCATTATCCATAATTCATTCATTTCATTTGAGTCAGGGAATAGTTTGTTTTATCATTTTATTTTTTGATCACCAACATGATAGAATAAATATTTAATAAATATTACAACCTTATATAATCATATACCACATTCTGCAGTTTTTCATACTTTAAAACATGTTGCATACTTTCCTGCGTGAGCAAAACAGAATCTTTAATGTTTCAAAGCTGTCATCCTTAATCCAATACTGACCACATAGAGAGAATTTCACCCTTTTGAACTCCTCTTGAAGTAGTTAATTTCATTAATCTTCACAATATGTTTTTATTTTGTTATTCACTTTAATATAATGCCAAAATACAGTATTCACCCATTTTATGTAGTTGCAGGATCTATTGCTTTATTATTTTCTACCACAAAATGCTGAAATATTTAAAGAATACATGTACCAAACTCTACAATCATAGGTGCCTACAATCATATTCCAAATCCTATAGAAAGTCAAAGAATCAAATGGGATAGAAAATTAATGTCCAAACTATCTTCTTAAAGTTTCATCTAGTACAATCAGATCGCTCGAAGGATAACTGATTCCCTGATTAATTTGCCATTTACTTGACTGAGGAACCAGTTTTGAAAATACATCATGGAAACTCCAGATAGTCTTAAGCATAAAACTACGAATACAGAACTTATTGAATATATAAACAAGTGATTTTGCAAAAAGGGTCTGACGTTATAAGAAGAAGTTACAATGATAGGGAACTGACCAAAGTTTTGCCCTTGAAACGGAATTGGCAATCAATCAAAACTTGAAGCCAATGTTCAACCAGAGACTAAAACTACAAATAAATGTAATACTAGGGAAACACAAGGAAAGTAGAACCTATGTGCAACTCTTTCTGAAAAGTTGTAAAATTGCAAACAAAGTTTAAAATAAAGTCAGTGCTTTCAGTTAATAAGTTTGCATGTGCATCTTGGTATTCAATGAATTGACAAAATGATGAATTCCAAACAGTCATAACATTTGCCAGATATTAAATGCCTGTGCAACAGTCAGCCAATGGTACATAAGGAATCCCAACAAGTACCGGTTATTAAAATAAAAAGCTACACCCTAGGCTATTCCAAACACATTCACATTTTAGGGGAAAATCATGCATATCAACTTAATATCATATTAGACACATGCCATTGTAGGTGGAATGAATGTCAGTTACATTTATGACATCCCATATAAGTTTTCATAGGGACAAAATAAATGAAATCAGCGATCAAATGCCTTGCCTTGTCTTTTACTATCTGAGACTGAACCGTCAGTTAAAACATTGGTATGCAAATACAAATCAAAATACATTTTAGACACATTCAGTGAGGAGATCATAGCACTGAATCCATTAATTGATGTGTATCCACTTGATTTTGAGAAGTTTGAATGTTGCAGACTTTTTGTGTGTTACTCTTACTGATTGTTAAAGCCACACAAGTCTCAGATTTGTTTCAATGTCAAATTAAATATGCATTTGTACACGCATAGCTTTTTATTGTCGATGCTTATAATATTTTTAATAATAAAATTGCGAAATTACATGGTTCCAGAACAAAACTAGCCTCAAATATTAAATTATGATAAATGTCAAAAAATGACCTACATGAATATAATGTGCTTTCCTGCACTGTTACCGGTTTCAAAAAAATCTCGAAACTTTCTCAGTATACAGAAGATATGTGAGGCAAATTTTATAGGCAGTATCATAGGTTGACAAGGACAGGAACAGATTGAAATTATAGACGCAATTTGGCATACACATGAATTTCAATTATATTTTTTGGAAAATTTTTACTTAAGATTTTGTTAAAAAATTATGTGCATGTTTGTATAGGCCAAAATAGTATCAAAACAATTCATATTGAGTATTTTCACTATTCCAGCTTAAACTGGGTGAGATTAGATAAAACTGATGTTTAAAAATTGACATAATATTAGACAGGTGTCATTGAAAAAATGGAGTAAACAAGGTGCTCTCCTGAGTCCTAAAATGCACCATTGAAATAAATAAATGCATTTTTATAGTTGATAGGTTATAGGTATTCACCATGTAAAACTAGATGAAAATCCATGCGTGGGCGCATATGAGACCCCCCTTTTATATACGATACTATGATATGATATCTAAATTCCAAGTTGGGCTTAAATCTCTCTTGCGCCAAGGACTTTCGGAACCTGAATTCTATGGTGACTTGGTGTATAAATTGAAGAAGATTGTTGGCTCTAATAATTTTTCAGCGCAGTTCCATTAAAATAATTTCCCATTATAAAAAGATTGGCTATAACATTAATGTATTGCAACAGACTGCATGCTTGGTGGTCAACCCAATTTCGGTTGGCAACTTTGCTTTCCTCTTTAAATGCACGCCTGAGGTCGGGCTTCAGACTCTATGACGGTTCCGACTTAAAGACTTATCTATTGATGGAATGGTAAGGGCCTGATGCTTTGGCTGTTTGTCGGGCCCACCGGGGTTTACCTGTTGGATTTCTTTTGCTCCGGTATTCAGTTTTATCTTGATTTATGTGTTCTAGGAGATGATGCGTTGATAAGTTAGGGGTCTTTAATGCAAACCAAATATGTATGTATCTTGATCCACGTCTGAATTAAGGTTGAGGTTGGCGCCGTGAAACCGGTATAAGCCCTGCAGTAAACCATTTTACTGACCGTTCCAAGGCGGTTTAGTTCTTCTTTTGTGGATCTTCTATGTTTTTTTCTGTCTTGTGTTTGATATGCCTTTGTGTGCGTCTGTTTATATGTGCCTTGTGGTCACCTGCTGGGAAATGGCTTACCTCTTGGCTCTCGTTTGTGGTGTCTAACTGTGAGTTTGTAACTTTCCCATTGGTATCCTGGGTCAGGTGGATTACTTGATTGTATCGATTCCTGATCTTTGCATCCTTACCTTCTTTGAACCAGAAACCCCTCGAACTCATGCCGAGCACTCTACCACTTTGTCAATGCGCTCTTCCATAAAATAGTTCGTTAAAAGTAATGGAATGAACAGAAATCTTATACTACATAAGTAGTAATGGTATTCTGGCTGTCCTATGATTGATGAGGTAGGTACTTTGAGCTTGTATGTGGTGTGTATTACTGTTGTGTCAATCGCTAGACCAGTGAATCTCAGGCGGATCCACTGCAACCCGTTTCATATCGCTAGACCATTGAATCTGAGGCGGAGCAACTGCAATCCGTTTCATATCGCTAGACAATTGAATCTGAGGCGGAGCCATTGAGATCCGTTTCATATCCGGCCAGACCAGTAAATCTAAGGCGGAGCCACTGCTATCCGTTTCATATCCGGCCAGACCAGTAAATCTGAGACGGAGTCACTGCAATCCTTTTCATATCCGGCCAGAACAGTGAATCTGAGGCGGAGTCACTGCAATCCGTTTCATATCGCTAGACCATTAAATCTCAGGCGGAGCCACTGCAATCCATTTCATATCCGGCCAGACCAGTAAATCTGAGACGGAGTCACTGCAATCCGTTTCATATCCGGCCAGAACAGTGAATCTGAGGCGGAGTCACTGCAATCCGTTTCATATCGCTAGACCAGTGAATCTCAGGCGGAGCCACTGCAATCCGTTTCATATCGCAAGACCAGTGAATCTCAGGCAGAGCCACTGCAATCCGTTTCATATCGCTAGACCAGTGAATCTGATGCGGATCCACTACAATCCGTTTCATATCGCTAGACCAGTGAATCTGAGGCGGAGCCACTGAAATCCGTTTCATATCACTAGACCAGTGAATCTGAGGCGGAGTCACTGCAATCCGTTTCATATCGCTAGACCAGTGAATCTGATGTGGATCCACAGCAGCCCGCTTCATATCCGGCTAGACCAGTAAATCTGAGGCTGAGCCACTGCAACCCGTTTCAAAAACAAAGTACAGTTGTATCTGTGTATAATGTGCTAAATTTACCTGAAGATGTTGTTGGGAAATCAGATTAGGATATATAATTATATCTGTTGGAAATTTAAAAACAAAAATCGACAAAATTTACTCATCTGCAATCCTACATTCAGCTCCTGTCCGGTTTGAAGAAGACTGGCGGACAGACGGACAAACACAAAAACTAGACGGCCCAAGCAATTACAAGTGTACATATACGGCACATCTCAACAGAAAATGTCGAAATAAAAGCAATAAGTTGCGATAACAACTATGAAATGGCCCTAAGTCGTGTCAGCCTATGCTTGGGTGCGGACTATGCTTTGGTGATGGTCCTTTTTCCAGGTTATGGCTCTATCATCAGTTTAAAAACTCATATTCTTTAAAATTGATCAAGTAAAAAGTCTCACCTTTTAGCCCTTTATTATCTAAAATACCATCCTCATGAAATCATTTTCAACATACAATGTATATTTATGTGTGTAACAATAAAGTCAAAATTACGCTAGATTTGTGTTTCATGCTTCAATTACTGTCAAGCTTCGGCGATAAATATCCTGGCGGGCATGCCGCATTGTACATAGTTTACCGTTCTATCTATCCACCCGCCTTGGAGCCGCTGTGGTGATGTGGGTCCGGCTTCTCCAGACTATCGGATGAGGCTTCAAGCCCTTAGCTGTTCGGTGGGACGTTAAACTCCAACTCACTCATTCACTTAAGTCAAGTCAAGTCAAAACTTTATTCTGGACCCCTAACCGGGGTATACTCCATTCTGCTTATAAAATCCTCCCCTGTTAGTGTCGTCGCAAACAGTTTGGATGCAGAAAAGGACCAATAAAATATCGGACCTGACCTGGATCCAAACTGTTCGACACACACTATCCACACATTTTCCTTCATGTATTTGTTTGTTTTGATGTTTTACGTCCGTGTCAACAATTGTTCATGTTTGCTGACTGTCAGCATGGGTTCCGAGGTCGGAGGTCTTGTGAGGAGGCATAAACTCTAACGTTATGGGATAAGAGGGTCCACCCATAAGTAGATCAGCTCCTGATTCTGTCTTAGATGATCAAACCTCGGATCCAGTTCCTGTTTTATCCGTTGTACCCCAGGGGTCGGTCTTAGGTCTGATTATCTTTTTATTTTTCATAAACGACTTACCGGGTAATTTATCAAGTCTTCGGTTCGCCTGTTCGCAGACGATTGTGTCCTATATAGTAACCTCCATTCTTTATAATACTGTCTTAATTTGCAGGAAGATCTTGACAGTCTTGCCTTTTGGGAGGCCTATTCTGCTATTGGCAAACGTAGTTTAATGTCGCCAAATGACACTCTATGAGATTGGGCCGGAATTATTCACACAACCAAATTCTTCACGACTATATACTGCACCAGCAAACTTTAGAAAACGTTCAGTCCGCAAAATATATTGGCAAAATAATCACAGGGTCAACAAATCTCTGATATTTCATCCAAAGCAACTAAGAATTTAGGTTTTCTTAGCAGGAATTTGGCTTTCGCACCTAGGAGTTGCATATAAAACTGAGGCTGCATACAAAACTTTGGGCCCTAAACTGGAGTATGCAGCACCGAATTTAGAGCCCATATTGTAAAACTCAGATTCAACAAGTGGAGAAAGTACATAGTACGGCAGCCCGTTGGACCTGCAGGAGGTGGCTCAACACTAGTAGTGTTGGTGAGCTTCTCGATGAGCTGCAATGGCCAACTCTGGAGGCCTGGGAAGATCAGTCTTCTCTACTTTTTTTCCATAAGATCCATTGTGAGACTTTATCGATAAAGAAGGATCAGGGTGGGGTCTGGTATTCACTACACTTCATTAAAAATTTAGCCCATTATCCATCTCATTAAAATTTTGGGTTATTCATTAAAATAAGACCAATTATTCATTAAAAGCAAGAAAGGTGGCAAAGAAATCTGATTATTCACTCTTCATTATTTTTTTCTTCAATTCATTAAACTAAAATAGGATTATTCATTAATTTTTAGGCCCTCATTATTCACTATTCATTATTTTTGGCTCATTATTCACTATTCATGATAAAAAGGGCCATTATTCACTAATCATTATGCCCCATCCAGACCCTCATAAAGACCAGTCTCAGAGAACAAGATCTACCATGTCATCACACAACTCACATTATTGCAGCCCCCAGACTTATAGTGATGCACTGAAGTATTTATCCTTGCGACTTGAATAGTCTGTCTCCGACTGTGGTCGCAGCTGAGGAGTTCAGGGCACTTATTTCAATGACTCAACCAGAAGTTTTTTTTTTCAACATTCAAAACTTCCATGTGACACATTGTTTCTAATATGTTGTTGTACGAAATGGAGTCTTTTTTCGCACACAGTAACCGAATCTATCTATCTATCTATCTATCTATCTATCTATCTATCTATCTATCTATCTATCTATCTATCTATCTATCTATCTATCTATCTATCTTCCGATACATCTTAACCCCCGAGGGGGACGTCAGACGGGTATTCCGGAATACCAAGTGCTGAGGGGGTTAGTTGAAATAAAGTGATAGAAAAGGTGGTGAGATGAGTTTGTACAGTGCGAGAAGGAGTGTTAGTATAGGTAAAAGATAAAACAGAAGCTGGTATTCAGGGGGACACATGAATTACCTGGCAGACAGCACCGCTAAACTGTGCCAGGGTGGGAAGGGTCGGTATGTTGACAGGGAGGGCGTTCCAGTGGATAATTGTTCTAGGGAAAAATGTGAACCTGTAATAGTCTTTGAGAGTCTGGATCTGTCTGTATGCTAAAGGATGTATGTGTCGTGATGTTCTGGTGTTTCGGACAAGGTAGTCTGATGCAGGGATAGCTACAAGGTCATATGTGACCTTATACATCATCACGAGTCGGCTATCAATGCGACGTTGGTCTAAGGGGCGCCAGTTTAGGTCCTTCAACATAGCAGTGACACTAGAGGTGTATCTATAATCTCTTGTAGCCCACCTTGCAGCCCTTCTTTGGACTGCTTCCACTTTATTTATATCTGATGTGGTGTGGGGATACCATACTGTTGAAGCATACTCCAACTGAGGCCTTACAAGAGTTTTGTATGCTACTGATTTAAGGTCCTTATTATGGACCCGGATATTTCTTTTAAGGAAACCATCTATCTATCTATCTATCTATCTATCTATCTATCTATCCATCCATCCATCCATCCATCCATCCATCCATCCATCCATCCATCCATCTATCTATCTATCTATCTATCTATCTATCTATCTATCTATCTATCTATCTATCTATCTATCTATCTATCTATTTGTCTGTCTGTCTGTCTAGCACGCTCGAACTCGATCGTTACGCCAGGGAGTGCGATTTTCATTTTCTGATAAACTCTATTCTATTCATTTGATATAGAATGTGGACTGGCTCTCAAAAATATTAATAAGTTACAATTTTTACTGGAAATTGATTGTAACACAGTCTTTAATGGTGGCGACCGGCGAGAAACGGTTTGGGCTCGAATTTAAAAACGAAAAATAGCCGTCGTCGCGTGAAAATGGAAGAGCATATTATGTCAGAACTGGAGAGAGCCTCCCATCTAGTTATGGTGAGATTATTACCAACAGTTGTTGAGATTCAATGGTAGAAATTACTAATTACAAAAATGTACCCTTGTTTCTAAATAAAATGAATGTGGGTGGGGTATATTCTACTTAGAGAACCAATACCGAGAGATAACTACAGCCAATTGGGGCTTAGCTACAACCATTCAACTGTAAATTCATGGGTGCCCAGACTTACCGACACAAAAACGAAATACTGGAACGAAACCGAAATACCGGAACGAAACATTAAAATATAGGCACTGTCTCCGGGTCCGGTACCGGACCCCTAGACTACGGGGCTACGGGTCCGGTACCAGACCCCGAGCCACGCCTATGAGGACTGTCTCGGGGTCCGGTAGTTTGTGAAACAACTGCTCGACGAGTCTAGGGATACGGGGTGCGTGTCCGTACCTGCACGTTTATGTAGTATGCTGTTTACTCGCCGATTCGTGCATTTTAAAGTTCGAGTGTAGCGCATGCCCATTTAGGGAAAAGTATCAGCAAGGAATATTTTTGCAAACAAAACACTAACATGTGAAATATCAACTAACAAACTCAAAAGTTTTCCAACTCGTTCAACATTGTAAACAATTTACCTTAAAATGAGTCACCATGCCTGCTCCGAGTCATCTAGAAGCTTCTCAATGGGTTCGTGCATTTTGATTGGTCGATGCTAAATAGAGGCTCTATGGAGGGAATAATTTTTTTCTATACCGCAGCAAAAAGTTAATGCACTTATCTATCTGGTTTAGTATTAAAATGGATTTTTTGTACATGCTGTTTCAAAATTCACAGGAAATCATTAACCTACCATCATTTCAGTTACACCAACGATTTTTAAACATCACAAAATTGACTAACTCAGAATATCAACATATGCAAAAATAACTTGTGAAATTATAACATATGTACACTTTAGGGTGATTTGAATGTATTGGTGACAGTGTGGACAGAGGAAAATGTCATTTCTACTCACCACAGCAAATATACATGTGACTCTCAGACATCCATAATAAAACATCACAGTCATTTAATTGGATTTTAATTGGAAGTGACTTGACATGGTCTCAACTTTTTGCTGAAGTATACTTGTCTAGACAGCCTCTTTAAAATCATGATATGGTGACGTGATCCTGCAAGATGGCTGAAATTTGACAGACGAGCTGAATTTGCACTGGAATAATTGGGATTAAAGAATTTTCTCGCGTGCAAGTAAGATTTTTAATGTTAAATACCATGTGCTTAACAAGTTTACACAATATTCAGCAAGATTTAATCAATTTTATACCGGGTTTTTCCTCATTGTTGATGCAGATGATTTTTTTCTTGCTTTTGAAACAAACTGTACCGAATTCCGACACGCGCTATTTCCGCGCGAGTGTGATTTATATATACACGAATCCAATGGTAATGTACGAACTTATGAGAATCAGGCATAACTGCAGTTATTTTACCAACAAAAACTCGTGTTGAGGTTTCACTTTGCTTCGTCCGCCATCTTTGATCAACTGTATTTACTGTTACACTATTCAAACAAGTATAAGCTTATACAAAAGGTATAAGATTTATTATGGACAAGAGTGAAAAAAAACATAACTAGATATAATTTGTCTTACTTTATTCCTTTTATTTTTCTTATTCTTATTTTTCCAATAAGTTCATGAATAAAGGTAATTAATGTCAGAGGGGAACTTACTATCGCATCAGTGAATTGGCGCAGGGTTAGATGTTCTTTAATTGATGTTTGTCTCAATGTTCTTATTAATTTATTGTTGTTACCTGTCTACTTGATTATTAACCTAAAGGTTAATACCAATTTGCACTTTCATTGATGTAAGCAAGTGGTGATTGCAGGTGCATTGTTTAATTGCTTTCATACTGGCTAATTGGTCACATATCTGTCTGTCTGTGCGCTTGTCCATCCACCACCAACACCAGTGAAACGCATGGGCCGATGGTAGTCGGTTGTTATTCAACATAAAACAGCTAAAAACGTGGGCCGATTTTGGCCTGATATAACATGCTAGCACGGGAAGTTATTCACAGCGGTGAGACGGTTCTTTTGAGCACCCAAAAACTGAAGACCAAATAAGCACACAAAATCAGACCACTGTCGAACACCAGCCAAACGCATGGATCGATGGTGGCTCGGTAATAACATGCTGGCACGAAATGTGGTGCTCAGAAATTTATGATGGGGATCTAACATCAGTTGGGCCTATTCATGCGCAGATCCAGAGGGGGGACAGGGGCTCTGGAACCCTCCCCCTGAAAAATCATAAGAAATATAGGGTTTCTTAGCAATACTGATCAGGATCCCCTTAAAAATTAAAAAGCTACTAAGCCAGCAATGTTGGGCCATCATTAGCACGCCAGTGAAACGCCATTTATGTTCTGCTAGATTATTCCAGTCCAGTCTTTGTAGCAAACAGTGTGGATCCGGATTAAACTGCTCTCATAAGAGCAGTCTGATCCAGGTCCACAATGTTTGTCTGTACGGAGAAATTAGCCATTGACGTAAGCATAAGTTGCATTTTCCTTACATAACGACCCATATGACGTCTACTTGTTTGTTATTGAAAGACGTCTTTGAAGCAATCAATATTGACCCAGATCTCATAGGAGCAGTCTGATCCTGGTTTCCAAATGTTTGTCTGTACGGGGATATTTGCCATTGACGTAAGCATACGTTGCATTTCCCTGACATAACGACCCTTAAGCCGTCTTTGTAGCAAACAGTGTGGACCCGTATCAAACTACTATCCTAGGAGCAGCCTGAACCGGATTCGCAATGTTTGTCTGTCCGTAAGACGTCTTTGGAGCAAACAGTGTGGATCCAAATCTGACTGCTCTCCTAGGAACAGTCTGATCAGGGTCCACGGCAAAATTAGCCGTTGGCGTAAGCATTTACATGCGGCAGATACCTCCAGCAGACGTAAATTTTAGATGCATTTCCGCGATTGAGTTGTTCAACCTATGAACGGTCTCTGTAGCAAATAGAGTGGACCGAGATCAGGCTGTTATCATAGGAGCAGTCTGATCTTGTTCATCACTGTTTGTCATTATTTTAGATGCATTTCCGCGATCGAGTCTTCAACCTTAGGATATCCATTTGTAACGTCTCTCTAGTCTGATCTAGCAAACAGCGTGGATCCAGATCAGACTGTTATCGTATGAGCAGTCTGATCTTGTTCAACACTGTTTGTCTTTATGCTAAAAAGTCATTTCCTTTTGGGTCCATATCAGTTGTTTAAAAAGGACAAAAAAAGAAGGAAAAAAGACTCAGAGTCTTCTTATAAAGCTATGTCCGAATGTCAAGAGATACCAGTAAGATCCACTGCCGTTGTCCCAGTAGTGAGTCTCTTTGAAAGCTATAATTGAATAATGAATCTATACTACAGATATATGTAGGCTTATTTGACACTGCTCACTCATCTCACTAATGAGCTGCCAACGAGTAGTTTAATTGGTTCCTTTAATTGAAGATGAGAAGATAATTGATTTGTTACAGGTGAGTTACGTTCTTTTTTTACTTTACCGTATTTTTAATACCTTTGTATAAGCTTAATCACCGGGCCGCGTAGCGCAGTCGGTAACGTGTCTGGCTACAGATGCGTGACTGACTGCAGATCAAGGGGTCGCAAGTTCGATCCCGACCCGGTACCATACTTTCGTGGAAATTGATCATGAAATAGTTTCTACGGTCATTCTCCTCCCTTCCGCTGATTTATTCAAGAAGGGTTGTTGTCAGTTACAAGCGAAAGTATGTGCACAAATTACTGGTTAACCGCTTGCTCAAGCCTGCCCAGGAAAAAGTGTGGTTAAGTGAACTGACCGTCCCGCAATGACCATAGCTGTTGACATGGGACGTAAAGCAACAAAAACAAACAAACAAACAATAAGCTTAATCGTGCATGACAGTAAATACAGATTGGTTTCCCTTTGAGGATCAAAGATGGCGGACGAAGCAAAGTGAAACTTCAACATGAGTTTTTGTTGGTAAAATAGCTGTTACTACATATACGTGCAGGTACAGACCCGTATCCCTAGACTTGTCAGTAGTCGTTTCACAAACTACCGGACCCCGAGACAGTCCTCATAGGCCTGGCTTGGGGTCCGGTACCGGACCCCTAGAATCAGTGTCTAGGGGTCTGGTACCGGACCCGTAGCCTCGTAGTCTAGGGGTCCGGTACCGGACTCGGAGACAGTGCCTAAAATATATAGGGGTTCGTTTACTAACCGGAATGGACCAGTCCCATATTTTCGCAGAGATTAATCATGAAATAATTTCTATGGCCATTCTTCTCCCTTCAACTGATTCAAGAAGGGTTGTTGTTAGTTACAAGCTAAAGTATGTGCACAAAGTACTGGTTAACCCCTTGGTCAAGCGGACATACTTTAATATAGTGGACCTATGTGGAATCCTGCCTTATAAGAGAATGCATCCACACAAATATGGTATCAAAATAAACTTTGACATCTTAACTACACAGAAAGACCAATTATAATAGCTATATCCTCTTATAAGGTGATTATCGAGGCCTTTAAACTTCATAAGGTCAATGCAATTTTTGCTTCATCGCGCACCAATGCACATGATCATTTCCAACACTCGTGCAAGCCTCTGGGATTATGCACTTTGGAAATCAGATCTTGGAATGATTGGGCAATGATTATAAATGATACTCATTCTGTGTTTTCTGTAATAAAAAGATTCTCGCAGCATAAAATGCGCAAATCCTTCACTCCGGTGAATCTTGTTGACAAGTCGGCCATTTTGGTAGAAAAGTAGCTAAAAAGCGCCTGGATAACACTTGCTATTGTTGCGAACTCCCCAGTAGCTCTCACAAGACTAAAGGATGCCGAGTCATAGAGGGGCATCGCTAACAGAAATGCTGTTTATTCCGTATAAGTTACATTGACGGAAAAAACGCATTTTGATATAAAACATCGTATTCTTAAGAAATGTGGAATCATTTCTATATAGAGATGCAACCAGATTTTTGGCCAAGACTGAATAATTGTTTTCTCAAGAAATGTGGATGCATTTCTATGTAGAGATGTGACCAGATTTTTGGACCAGACTGAATAATTATTTTCTTAAGAAATGTGGAATCGTTTCTATATTGGGATGTGACCAGATTTTTGGCCAAGACCGAATAATTGTTTTCTCAAGAAATGTGGATACATCTCTATATAGGAATGATTCCACATTTCCTAAGAAAACAATTATTCCGTCTGGACCAAAAATCTGGTTGCATCTCTATATAGAGATGGTTCCACATTTCTTAAGAAAACAATGTTTTTGTATAAATGTGTTTTATTCCGTCAATGTAACCAATACGGAATAAACAGCATTTCTGTAAAAGATGCCTCTCTATGGATACATCTTAAAGAAGGCGAATAATTGTTGGGGAGTTTAACAGCCTAACTCCCCAAAACATGATCCATGTTTGAAAGACGCTTGCATTTTCATTGAGAGAGTGAAATGGCCGACATCAACCGTGAAAAAACACTGACCCTTGTCCGATTTAACTGATCATTACAAACGATATTTGGGCCCAGGCGTATTGATTGTAGTGTAAAAATGGAAATGAGATACAGTTGTATATAAATCGACCACACAAGTGTGGACACATCCTCTTATATGGCAGGATTCCACATAGGTCCACTATATTAAAGTATTTCCGGTCAAGCTTGCCCAGAAGAAAAGTGTGGCTAGGTGAACTGACCGTCGCGACTTGACCATAGCTGTTGACTGGGAAGTAAAGAACCAAACTAAACAAAATCAACTTGTTTAGTAAATTCTATACACATGATCACTTATGTAAGGTCCTCTATTTAATTATTTTTACTTTACACCCATGCATTCATTTTTCAGGCTCCTCCAAATGTTGTTACCCATGAGCAGAGGCAGGCAGCAGAACATGTGATTCTAGAGTTCAGAAAGACAAAACACCCATACAACATCTGTAAATTTATTCTAGGTAAGAAAGGGGTCTTTGTTAATCAGGAATACAGGTTTTTTGAGAAATATGACTAGAATTGGGAATTTGGGAGTTTTATCGACAAATGGCATTTTTTAATAACAGTTTCAATTTAGAATCAGTAAAGTTTAACTTTAGGGTTGCCAGTCAAAATTTCTTTTCATTTTGATGTTTTTATGCAGAATTTCTTTTTATTTTGATGTTTTTATGCAGATTGTTTTTGTTTAGGCCAAATAAAAATAAATACCTGTGTTTAGGGTAACCTGACCCTTCCTAAATTTACTGGTGAAACTTATAATTTTTTCAGGTCTTCTGGAAAATATAGTTTTATGCATTTCGCCTTTCAAAAGGCAAAATGCCTTTCAAAATACATAAAGATTAATTTTTTTCAGAAAAAAATAATTAAGAAAAAATGTGCCAAGAACCTGTTTACCGATATTCAGAATGAAAAGGGTTAACTTAATATCACTTAGACGATTTTTCCCTAATAAGGCTTTTGTATATGCATAGATAGTGCCTTCATGGGCCGATCAACTCATACCACAGCTTTTGATGGAATAATTTGATACTTTGCTTATATAATTTAGACACATTGAACATCTGCATGAAGGAGTTTGGTTCAAAAAATTTTTTTTGACAAAATGACAGCTGTGAAAACTTAGAGAATTATCCATAATGAGGCTTTTGTATATGCATAGATGGTGCCTTCATGGGCCGATCAACTCCTACCACAGCTTTAAACAGAGTAATTTGATATTTTACCTATACAGTAATGAGTATAGACACATTGAACATATGCATGAAGGAGTCTGGTTGAAAAAAAATTGACAAAATGACAGCTTGGAGAACTAAGACGATTTTTCACTTATATGGCTTTTGTATACGCATGGATTGTGCCTTTATGGGCCAATCAACTCCTACCACAGCTTTTGTTGGAGCAATTTGATACTTTGCCTTTACAATGTAGACATATTGAACATATTCATGAAGGAGTATGGTTCGGAAAAAAATATTTTTTTTAAAAAATCACAGCTGTTAGAACTTAGAGACAATTTTCCCCTAACAAGGATTTTGTATATGCATAGATGGTGCCTTCATGGGCCGATCAACTCCTGCCACAGCTTTTGATGGAGCAATTTGATATGTTGCCTATACAATATAGACACACTGAACATATGCATATAGGGAGTGTGGTTCGAAAAAAATAACTGTTGATAAAATGTCATCTATGAGAACTTAGACAATTTTTTCCTTATACAGCTTTTGTATATGCATGGATAGTGCCTAAATGGGCCGATCAACTCCTACCACAGTTTTTGATGGAGCAATTTGATACTTTGCCTATACAATGTAGACACATTGAGCTTATGCATGAAGGACTTTGGTTTTGAAAAATATTTTTGATAAAATGATAGCTAAGAGAGCTTAGACAATTTTTTCCCTTATATGGCTTTTGTATATGCAAAGATAGTGCCTTCATGGGCTGATCAACTCCTACCAAAGCTTTTGATGGACCAATTTGATATGTTGTCAATACAATGTAGACACATTTTACATATGTATGAAGGAGTTTGGTTAAAAAATTTTTTTTTGATAAAATGACATCTATGAGAACTTCGACTATTTTACCAATATAAGCTTTGATATATAGAGCTTTCAGGTGTGAATTATTTTGTGTATTTGATCTTAACGAATGTTCCAGATTGCATGCTTTAAGATCATTTGCACAGATTCTACTGAAATCTTGTTTTCACAGATTCTACTGAAATCTTTTTTTTTTCAAAACTAGGGTCTGCTGTTTGAACTATCACTTGCCAAAACTCAGTTTTTTCACTGACCCTAAAAGTGCGGAAGGTATCTAATAATCTTTGCTTATTGACTTTTTTTTCATTTTTCTTTTTTATCAACCAAAACATATGTTTTGGGTCCTCAAAAGAAACATCTTAAGGACCCTAACAGTGATTCATTTACAATTTTTGGCTTATGGGTCCTGGGACTCGCTGTTTCCAATATCAATGAGTCCCAACTGCAAACTTATGAGTCCTAAACACTATTTTTAATGACAAGTCTGCAATACTTTTGCATCCCGGGACTCGCCAGGACTCGCTGAAATAAAAACTTATGCGCAAAAGATGCAGGATGCGCAGGTAACAAAATCACTGCCCTAAACATATGTTTGAATTGATGGATAAGAAAATATTTACAATTTTACCGTCAAAAAGTTTGTTATCCGGACCTATGGGTTCATAGGTTCATGTATTTGTATATGGGCCGCGGTGCGAGAAAACCTGTCTTCGTGGTTTCCGACAAAGCGTCTGAAAGCGAGACTCAAACCAGTCTCTTCAGCTACAGAGACTAGCCAGAAAATTGAAAATTCGCTGGTAGCAAGTTTAGATTTAATACTTTTCAGTGAATGAATAACAAAGGCGCTAATCAGACTGCGCGAATGCGCAGGCTGATCTGCGCCTTTGTTGTTTGCAAAAACCAAAGACAGGTTTTCTCTCTTTGAGGCCCATATATAACATTAGTATTTTCTTGCAGAGAACTGTAAGATAGACTATGTGTTATTTCAAGCAGCTACTACAGTACGAGAGAGTGTCATCCGAGAGTGGACTCTACTATCGGCTGAGGATATAGAATCACTTCGCTCCTTTCTACTCCGCTATATCACTCAGCATATCAGGTATTTCACCCTTTATATATGAGCTGTGACATGAGATTTCCAACAATGTGGTATGTGCGACCAGCAAAGTCTCAGATCAGCCTGCACATACGCGCAGTTTGGTCAGAGCCTTTGCTAGTTGCTTGCATATTCTACGAGTGTTGAGCTACTGACTGAACATCATTTGGAGTTTCTAATCTTAAAAGGAGGCTGCACAGGTTTGTCTGAGTCTACAAATGTTAAAATACCACATTGTTGGAAATCACATGTCACGGCTCAAGTATACTGATCAATGGATTTTTCCATCAAGTTTGCATATTAAGGGGTCACAGGTTTATATCACCAAAATAATCTATTTAAGTACCTGAAGTTTATTTACCTGTTTATGGATTTCCAGTATACAAAATGTTGATGAATTACAAAGGCAACAGAATGTCCAATACATACATACCACATTTGATGATTTGAGTGTGTGAGTTTGCATTTAACATCCCACCAACAGCTAAGGTCATATGGTGACTGGGCCATGGCTTAGAGTCTCATCTGACAGACTGGAGATGCTGGGGATTGAACTGCAACACCTGGTTTACATAGTGAGTGGTGTATCCACTACACCATGGCAGCTCTATACCACATTTGACTGTATTTTTTTTTGTTTGGTGCTTAACGACGCATCAACCCTTGTCGGTCATTAGCGTCAGAAGGTATTAAACTAAACATGATGAAGATGGAGAAAGTAAAAAATTATAAGATAAAATAAAAGGAATGATGATAAGTTTGTTTAATGATAATTAGTTGCAATACGATTGTTGACAGGAGAGACCACGTACAATATCTGACAGTTTCAAAGAGCTATTCAGATAGCTGTACATGTTCTATAACTGAACAGAATGCAACATTAAAAAATCTGTATTATGGTCTGATACAAATGTAAAACAAAACGTGATTTTAAAAATAGCAATTAGATTTTGTTAAAAAGATTTATTTGTCTTAAAAATGTCATAATACTATCAATATGTATATCTTGAAATAATTCTTTCATGCTATCAACATGGAAGCAATTATTTCTTACGTGTGCAAAGTCGCCACATTCCAAAAGAAAGTGACGTACAGTGAATGGTGTGTTACAACCAACTTATTGTCGCTGCTCTTCACCTTGTAGTAAGTATGAATGAGTGACTCTTGTATGACCTAAATGGAGTCGAGCTAAAATGACTTCTTCTTTTCTAATGTTTCGAACAACTGATTGATATTCACCAATAGTTGGTTTTATGTCAAGAAGTTTATTTCCAATGCTGTTATTCCATGAAGTTTGCCATTCTTTCAAGATATATTTATTCGACTGTATTTGGGTTTATCATATAATTATAATCACTTATAGGCAATGTGAAAGTTTTATTTTAACATATAATCATAAAAGCATTATATATAGAATTGCACTTTTCCGGGTATCGCTCATATTTGAGACAGGATTTTAAGATTTTATTCGGGGTTAAACAGCAATTTTCCTATCCTTTTGTTTTGGGGCCATGGGCCCTTTGTTATAGAAAAACTTATCCTTAATCTACCAAATTTGTAATAACCTTAAAAAAGTGAATGTGTCATTAATGTTTTACATATTACACTTATGATTGGAAGTTAAATAAATGGCTGCATCTACCCTACTGAGTTTGGCAAAAACAAGCAAATCCCAAAAATTTTGGAAATTTTGCTTGTTTTTGGGGTTGAAGAAAGTCTATATTCTGCCCATAAGTTGGTCTTTTGAGATATTCATGTTAGAAGCAGGTGCATAATTAAAAATTGATTTTCTTATTTTTCAACCAAAATATATGTTGTGGGTACTCAAAAGAACCGTCTCAATGAGACTGTTCTAGTGAGTATCCAAAGTATATGTTAAATCCAATGGGTAAGAAAATATTTACAATTTTACAATCAGTATTTTGTTTATTAATCTTGAGCAATGAACAACAAGGTAAATGCACTTTGCATGCTTTTTTGTCGTTTGCTGATTTTTTTCGAAATTAACTTTTTCCAAAAAATTCTTCCAGCAATACCATCATAATGCCAAACAGTTTGGATCCAGATCAGGCCAGACAAAATGTCTGGTCTGATCTGGGTCTAAACTGTTTGCAAAGGTTATCAGCAGAAGACACTTGTAGGCAAAGAAGTAAAATCCTTTATTTTCACTCCTTTGACAGCTTACAGAGCTATGTACGAGAACAGGTCCTGCAGACAGTGGCGGTCATTCTGAAGAGAGGTACCCTTGACAGTAAAGGAGCCCGCCTTGATGGCCTCTTTCAGGATGTTACCCAGCTCATCAGCAGTGGCAATGTTACTATGGTAAGTTGTTTGACAGAGCAGGGTGCCAACTACTTAGGTAGATTCAACATGGTTGCAGAAAGTTGCAACGGAAACTAAAAGTGTATTACATGTACATTTATAAGTTAGATCTCAAATCCACAAACCTGTCAGAGCGCAGTGGCTCATTGGTAGAGTGCTAGACTAAAGACTGAGGGGCTGCGTGTTTGAGCCTCACCGGCCTCACTGCGTTGTGTTCTTGAACAAGACACATTAATCATGGCTTAGTACTGGTTCAACCCAGGAAGACCCATCCCTGCAAAACTGAAAGGTTATTGATGGGACGTAAAGAATCAAATCAAACAAACAATCATGTCAGTTGAGACTTGAAAATTTGCCCTGATAGCTATGCGGCAAAAGATTTTGGTGGGACAATAAACGCAAACACTGTATAAGGAACGGTAGTGATGTAGTGGATAAGCCACTCTCCTTGTACCCAATGTCCCAGGTTCAATCCCGGGCTTTTCCAGTCTCTCTGATGAGACTTTGAGCTGTGGGCCTGTTTCCCAATGACCTTAGCTGCTGGTGGACTGTTAAGCACAAACACACACACTTGTGTAAATACAATACACATATATCTGTAAATGATGTTTCTGTTTATAAGCAAACAGGGTTTCACAAGCAATATCAAAAAACAAAATTGAGCTGTGACATGTGATTTCCAATGATGTGGCATTTTGACATGAATAGACTCGGACGAGCCTTGCTGTCTCCTTTAAAGCTTAGATTCTCCAAATAATGTTCGGTCAGTAGCTTAATTTTCATAGAATATTCAAGCTACTAGCAAAGGCTCTGATAGGACTGCGGGTACGCTTAGGCTGATCTGAGCCTTTGCTGGTCGCACATACCACATTATTGGAAATCTCATGTCGCGGCTATTTGACTGATTGTTGATTGGGACATAAATAATCAACTAAAAAAATCAAAGAATACATATACTCTTGCAAATGTTCAGCCGTGTGCCTTCTTTGAGCAGGATATCCTGAAGAAGGCCAACAGCCAAAAATTTGATAAAGAGTGGATGTACAGGTAATTCATTAATTTTATAGTTTATTATTCCCTTTGAAATTATTATTTGAAAGTATTAGGGAAATGAGGGACATACAAATTCAAACTTAAATTCATTTTTGAGGACAAACACTGTAATCCCTGATAAACCTCAGAGTAAGAAAAATATCACCATTTGTGGTTGAAAAAAACAACCTTGTCAAGGGTTTCCTATTCCAACCATAGAAACTCATTGTCTTACCAAGGTACACCACAGCACATAAAATTGCCTAAATCATAAGTAAATATTTGTACTTGAAATTGTGACACTATTCTTACCAATCACAGTAAACATATGATTTTGTTTTTTGTTTGTTTGTTGCTTTACGTCCCAAGTTAACAGCTATTTTCATGGCGGGACGGTCAGTTCACCTAACCACACTTTTTCCTTGGCAATCAGTTAACCAGTACTTAGTGCACATAATTTCGTTTGTAACTGAAAACAACCCTTCTTGAATAATTCAGCAGAAGGGAGGAGAATGACTGTAGAAATTATTTCTTGGTCAATTTCCACGAAAGTATGGGACCGGGCGGGGATCGAACTTGAGACCCCTGGATCTGCAGTCAGACTCGCATCCCTTGCCAGACTTGTTACAGACTGCGCTACGCGGCCCGGTTCTAAGCATATGATTTGGGTGCTCAAATGAGCCATCTCATTGAGATGGTTAATTTGAGTACCCACAGAAGTAAGAAAAGTGATTTGGAATTGCACCCTCTTATCTGGAGCTATGCTTGTAGTATAAACAGAACCCCAGATAAGAGAGTGTGATTAAAAGTTAATTTTCTTATTTTACAACCAAAACATCTGTTATGGGTACCATCTCAATGAAATGGTTATTTTGAGCAATGTTAATGTTATGCTAAACTTTGCTCATCATCTGTAAGTATTTATCATGATCTCATGATATCATGATAAATACTATTTTCCAACTGATTTTCTTTCTTCAGCAACTGGTTGCCTGCTCCATGCTGACGGCTCTGTTGAATGAATACTCTAGCTCCAGTCGAACGAGTAGTGTTGGCTTCACATGGGAGTTCCATACCAAGTGCAAGAGACATTTTGAGGTGAGCTATTTTCTACACCATCTGGATACCACAGAGTTCCATATTTCGGTCATTATATTAGGCTATTGCAATGTGGCTCCAGTTTTTTCCACCTGTCATTTTATTAAATTCATTCTGGATACCAGTAAACAGGTATTTTGGCAAACACTGAAGACCCAGATGAAATGCCACCAAATTCGGCATTTCATCATGGTCTGCACTGTTCGCTAGGATAAAACAATCTCAGGTCCAGAAATACATTGTTTAATTGAAATTTTGACAGGCAACCCCTTGAAATACAAAATGGACGATTCCATACTTAATGTGTCAATAATCCATCAGAATGAAAAGGGTGAAGTGAAACTCTCATAGCTCCCCTTTTCACATTTTTTTGGTCTAACGACTGTTGTTGAAGCTTGTCTAATATGCCATAGGGCCAGTTAAGCAAAAAATATAAGTGTAAAATGGCGATTATTTTCTTATCTATCAGTTAAAACATTTGTTCTGGATGCTCAAAAGAACCGTCTCATCGAGATGGGTCTTTTGATAACCCACAACTATGTTTGGTTGAGAAATAAGAAAAATAATTTTCAGTTACGCACTCTTATCTGGGGGCCTGAATAAGCTGTCATGTCTAATTGCTTTGCTGAGCATCTAAATGAAGAGGAGACATAGCACAAACTTCTCCAAAAAGTTAAAACACTCTAGAGATGCTGCAATGTAATTTGTGCATGAGTCTTTGAGTAGTTATAGCAAAAGTCAATTAAACTTAGGCCAAAGAAAAAAAAAATAGTGTGTTTCAGGTAACTGGTCTGAAAATTTTAGGTAGGGTAGGCACGCATATATTCTTAATCATTTTTTTTATTCTGGAAAAAATTAAGTTTTATGCATTTTGAAAGGCATTTTGCCTTTCAAAATGCATAAAATTATATTTTTTCCAGAAAACCTGAAAAAAATTCTAGGTTTCATCAGTAAATTTAGGTTTATTTGGCGTTAGTAAGAAATGTGTCAATTATTGCATTACACCACACTAAATCACTAACATAACACTGGATGTCTTGTTTTAAATGTTATAGAAAACTTGCCTGATTCACTTGTTGGGTAGAGTCTAAACCGTCTGTTTTGGAGCACTTGGACAGTATAAAAAGACCACATCATGTAAAATCCTATTTTCTGTGCTCATTTAATTTTGGTGAGAAATTGAACAAAGTTGATTCTGCATCAATGCATAGTTAGTTCTTAGTGTGTGTATGGGAGTATTATGTCATAGTCAACTGTTGAATAACAGTATATTCATTGCTTATGAAATTCATTTTGAGACCATCCCTTTCCTTCATGCCTCTTCAGATTGAACCTGTCAACTTTAACAAATCTTAGAAAATTTGCAGGAAATAGATTTATAGCAAAATCTACATTTATGTAGCCAAAAATATGCTTTTGCCACAAGACTGCAAGCTTTTGGATAAGTTGGCACTGTTATCCTCGTCAACTTTTATTGTGAATACAGTTTGGTGAAATTAACTTGTTTAAACCAAATCGACTTGCCTACCTTTATCAGTAGGACAAGCCCATTTCCAATTTTAGGGGTATGTGGTGGTATTTTTTTTTTCTTTTTTTTTCAAATTTTAATAGAACATTCTATAAGCAAACAGTGCAGATCCTACGGCCTCACTGCGTTGTGGTCCTTGAGCAAGACACATTTATCCTATCTTAGTACTGGTTCAACCCAGGAAGACCCGTCCCTGTTTAACTGAAAGATTGTTGATGGGATGTAAAAGATTCAAATCAAATAGTGCAAATCCTGATCAGATACGGCATTAAACTGTGTCTGATCTGGTTCTGCACTGTTTGCCGATGTCTATTTAAAAGGACACTAGGCCAGCGCCCTAGATAAGCTTTTGGGTCAATTGGGTACTTACGCAACCTGGTAATCCTTAAGTGCGTACTTACAAAGACATTGCATATTTTCATATTTCTTTACACCACGTTTTTTTTCTGTGATTACACCTTTTCTTATTGCATGAAGCCATCGGGAATTTGCTTGCATATTTATTCACTCCCATCTTCAGCCTTTCTAAAGTATCAAACTCGCGGATTTTATTGTTCCTGAAGCAAATCTCATCCCCTTGTTGACATTCGAGCGTGTATACTATGCAAAGTTTCACTTTCATCTTGGTGTTTTTCCGCGAAATACTGGACTGGGCACTGATATTTTAATAAAACTGGAGTATATTGCGCGCTCGCTAGTAAAAGTAAATCAATACCGGACTGGCATTTGTTTATTAGCCGAATGGAAACGAAATGGACCAAATGGTACGCAATGACATCGCATGTAATTGCATACCGATCGTTAGAATTGCTTTTCGGTACGCACACATTTCATTTTAATTGCTTTTTTAATGATTTTAATTGCGTATTTATGTAAATACGCTGCTTATCTAGGGTGCTGCTAGGCTAATACATGTATGGGTTAATAATCATAAAGTGATTTCCAAAAAATCAATGTAAAAAACATAAAAGGGCAAGTTTAGTGTTTCTAATTTGAGGCTTAACATGAGAACTAACAATGTGGTATGTGCGACCAGCAAAGGCTCAGATCAGCCTGCGCATACGCATAGTCTGATCAGAGCCTTTGCTAGTCACTTGAATATTCTAAGAGTGTTAAGCTACTGACTGAACATCATTTGGGGTTTCTAAGCTTAAAATGAGGCTGCACAGGCTAATCTGAGTCTACACTTGTCAAAATGCCTCATTGTTGGATATCACATGTCACGGCTAATTTTAGAACAATAATCCTATGTTTTCACAGGAGAATGATCTTCAGAGAGTATTCTTGTTTTCTCTCCAAGTCTTGAATGAGATAGAGAAGCAGCCTAGTCCTCTCCCAAGGGAGACAACTGCAGTGTTGAACAGATTCTTGTCCATTACGGAGCAGGTTCTTTGCTGGGAATTTACTCCCAAAAGCAACATGTGTATCCTTTGTAGTTTAAAAACCTTGTAAAACTTTGGTGGCTGGATCATGCTTAATTGAACCATGTAAATTGGTTTGGGCAAACACTGGGTAGCCATTAGAAACTGTAAATGGGTGTGGATCTAATATTGTATCAAAATTTATATTATTTTATGTGCGTTTAGAGAAATGGTTATGAAAGCAATTATTTGTTAAAAACAGTACTATTTCGAATGAACAGCATGCCATTATTTTTCAATCTTTTTTTTACCATTTTTTGCTCTGATCTGAAAAACATGTTATGCCAATATGGCAATGCTGTTCAGTATTAGTCTGTCCTGAGTGTCCTCTTGATATAATCAAGTGGCACTTCTCTGAAACAAAATAAAGGTAAACTCTTTTCTTTCTGCATCACAATCAGAGCTTCAGATTTTTTCAAGATTGGTGGGTGAAGTGACCCATGGAGCAAAAAATGGTGGGTCATTTTTCTGAAATGATGGGCTGAAGCATATCAAACTAAACACAATTGACATTTGGATAGTATACTTTTACCTACATACTGACACAGATATTGACCGCTGATTATACAGTAAAACCAGTCTTAAGCGGCCACTCAAAAAAGACAATTATCGCTTAATGCAGGTCAAAAGTACTGGAGAATTCTCCAAGGGGAGCATTCTGCAATCCTTTTGACCTTCATTAAGCTACCATTAGTTATTAAGATCTTTGTTTTGTCTTTTTTGAGTGGCTGCTTAAGACAGGTTTTACTGTATTGACATCATACATGTACTTTCTGTTTTGTGGAGTTCGTAGACTCTGTAAAATGAATATTTTTTATTAAAGTGAGATTTTTTTACAACTAAACAGGATGGGTCCACTGGGTCAACTGCCTTGGAAAGTGACGGGCCACATTTTGAAATCATGGGACATTGACCCGGGCCCACCATAAATCTGAAGGCCTGCGACAGGAGCATATAAAAAGCTTTGTGTAAAAGAAAAGGTATAATATAAGATTTGAAGATTTGAATTTCTGAAATTCTTGATTTTGGAAATTTAGAACTAGTAACAAGAGATCAGTTTCCTTAACCAAGTGCTACAGTAAGGCGGCATGTTGGATCTTTTGACATGAACCAAGCAGTGACGTTGAGGCCCCATGACAAGTGGAAAGATACATTGCTGGATGCATCTCTGGTACAGTTGATAGTTAGGGTAAGTTATTGACAGTTACCCATCTTCTTATAACTCTTTTTAAGGGAGCACAGTGGCTCAGTGGTAGAGTGCTTGACTCGAGACCGAGGGTCCGCGGGTTTGAGACTCACTGGCGCCAATGTGGTGTGTCCTTAAGCAAGACACATTTATCCATGCTTAGTACTGGTTGAACCCAGGATGACTTGTCACAACATAACTGAAAGATTGTTGCCTGGGATGTAAAGAATCAAATCAAATAAACAAACTCTTTTATGCCCCCCTGTAATAGCATTGAGTGTTGCTCCTGTCGGTTTGTATGTACAGTCAGTGGCCATAAGTGAGTTCCAAAATCAGCTTACAAGAAATTGACAAAAAATATGGTCTTTTCTAGCCAATTAGGATAATTTCCACAAATGAATATTGCCCTGGATAAATTAAAAGGGAAAATGTTTATGTCATCACCAAATTTTAAGATGTCATTATCTGTTGCTATGGAGATATTTTGTATCACAAACATTGGCTCCATTTCTTCAAAAAAGATAGCAGGTGTTGAAAAATTTCTGTAAAAATGTCAGAATGTAATATTTTTTATTGAAAATTTGCAGAAATATCTAAAATGTACTTGAAAACATTCTGTTAAAGTTCAAATTAGTATAGACACTGAAAATGAAATAATGCAGAGCAGAGAAGTGGACGGAAAAAAATGTCATGAAAATGATCCAACCGCAGTATAGTATTTGGCTGTAAAAAACAAACTAAATGAACAAATGCAGGAATATGGGGTATGTATGTTTTGTGAGGTATCATAACAGTGTCCTATTTTAAATTATATTTTTGAATAAATGTTGATGGATATAAGCTATGGTTGGATCCTAAGAAAATTTGCTTATTTTCATTGTCAGTCCTGATATTGGGCCACAAGCAGCATAACCAGTGATATGATATTTGTGTAATAATTATTTTCAGTTGAAAGTACCATTTGGGGTTACATTTTTTACAGAAAAAAATATTTTTTTAAGAAGAACTATCCTATGATTTCGTATGAAGTTTCGGTCCCCCTCGTAAAGCAAGATTTTGCCAATGGGTTAGATATCGCTGGGTGCTGTTTTTTCCATTTGAAAGACTGAAACATTTAAAGACTAACTGCTTCAAACACTCATATATAGACCCAAGAAAGACTGATACTTGTTGCGAAGTTACCAAGTGGATTCATTCAATAATTTAGATTTTTGGGTCAGGGATACAAATACCCCACCCACCCCTAATATGATGGTGAATAAATCAGGTAGATGTGAACACATCTTGTTCACAGCTCATGATTATAACATATTTGCACCATTATCACCAAAAATATATAGAAAATAAGAAATATCTATAGTTATGTAAAAACAGAAGAAATTTAGAACCTACATCAAATTTTCAAACTATTTCAGAAATCAGGGGTGGTCGAAAAGAATAACACCCACGAACTATAGGTGATATTATTTCTATAATAATTTAGCATAATTATGTTGAAAAATAGCAAATAGTGATATGTTAAAAGTTTCAGATAATTTGCATTTCTCGTTTTCAAATTATACTAATTTTAAATGTACTTAAATTTTTGCAAATGAAACAACGTTTGGCATTTTTTAGGGAACTCACTTATGGCCACTGAGTGTATGTCATGCCAATGATGTCGACTCAAGTAATTTAAGTCAAGTAATTTTTATCAGAGTTTTATGAATCTTGGTCACAATGTTTAGTATAAAAATGAGCCAGTGCACGAGATTTTGAACAATGTGGTTTGTGCGACCAGCAATGCCTCAGATCAGCCTGCGCATACGTGCAGTCTGATACTACT
>CAXHUL010000277.1:631276-662624 GCA_964019695.1 Loripinus fragilis
TTATTTTAAAATTAACGACGTCACAAACGTGTCTTCTTACTTGAGGTTAAAACAGGGTTATATTTAACTTTTTCTTGCAAGCAGCTGTGAGAATGCTACTAAAAGTTGCATGTAGATTTCATGTCAATTTGTCTTTTACTTACAAAGATATTACACTATATTTGCATATGTACCACAACCTGTGTTGAACTTTGCTGCAGAAAAACCTTAGTATACAGGATTGACCTTTATATAAATGGCTGTAACTCAAGAAATGTATTGTGTGTTTCTTAATCACATTTGAACACTCTTAGTACACACTAACCACTGAACTATTTATACCTGCTACTAAGGACCAACAGTTACAAGAATTAAACAGCCGGAACTATTTAAGCTGGTAAAATGACATTTTTGCATGGGAATTCGTTACGAGAGGCTGTTTGAAGCCGAAAAATCCGTGTTCAAATCATGAGATTCACGTGCTGTTTGAACATGGCTTTTACTTGAAAAAAGCCTCAACTGGGCCCTGATTTGCATGCATGAAGGGACACTGGAAAGCGTTGCGGCCGTGACTGATCATTTCGCCGATGCTTTCGTTCACGAAAACGTTGCACGCGTATATATGACGTTGTGGCTACGTAATGACGTTCGAAAGTTTGGCTCTGACGCCATTTTGTTTAGAGAAATCCAGTGTAAGAAAATGGATATTTAATGTTTAAGCGACGTTTTCAGCGCGGTTTATTCTGAAATCAGGTAAAATATGCAAGAATAACGATCACACATGTTTGTTCCATTGCATTAACACTTGCCGTGTCCCTCGAACGATGTTTGAACACTCGGCCTGGCGGCCTCGTGTTCAAACAGCTTCCTCGGGACCCGGCAAATGTTAATGCATGAAAAAACGTGTGTGATCCCTATATTCAATGTACAGAGGATGTCAGACAGTCATGCGTACAGGTGCTGCCTGTCTGGGTTTCCTCTGTCATACGGTGCTCATACTGACGCTGTGCTGAATAGGAAAATCAATTCTGACAACATGTAACACCTGATAAATAAATGCTAAAACCAGCTCATCCTTTCAATCTGCCATGAAGGCAAACGAAACTGGTGAACTAGCTTGTCAAATTAATTGAATAATATATAACAGTACTCATTTTACCAAAGAAGAAAACTTCAATGAAAAGTTTATCACTAAACAAGAACAGAGTATGATCACTATTGAATCAACGCGCATGCATGCATCTTTTTGTTGTTAATTTGTCTAATCTTTGTACCTTTTATGCCATATTATGTATGGATTGAGTGAAATAAGAAATACCCAGTCTACTAAACACCCAGTAATTTTCATTGTTTTACATGTGAAAATGACCAAGTGTTTGACTCCAGATCACGCAGTTGCAGATACTAGCCTCACCAGAGGCACTGCGTTGTGCCCTTGAGCAAGACGCAGTATCCTTTGCTTAGTACTGGTGCAACCCAGGATGACCCATCCAACATGACTGAAAAATTGTTGATTGGGACGTTCAGAACTCTGCTATTCCAAACTCAACGGAAAATGAAAAAAATATATATAGGTCCTTTTCTTGGCATACTTATTCCTCATACAGTAAAACCTGCGTAAAACGGCCACTCAAAAATAGACAAAACAAATATTTTAATGACAAATGGTAGCTTAATGAAGGTCAAAATTATTGGAGCATTCTGCAATACTTTTGACCTGCGTTAAGCGATTATTGATCTTGAAAACCAATTTTCAGTCCTTTTGAGAGTGGCCGTTTGACACAGGTTTTACTGTATAGAATTTCAAGATTCTCTCTTTTATAGGTCATGAATGAGTGTAAGCGTAAATGTAAACCACGTACATATGGTCAGGCAGGCAGGTCGACGGACAGTCCCAAACCAATTTAAAATGGTGGACGGGGATACTTGTACTACAAGCTTGCCTATCGAGCCCTCAGGTATGACACTTCGTCAAAAATTTACATAAAATATGTTTAATTTGTATTGCTTCCTACGCTTTAGGATTCATTTTGAAGAAAGCTAGGTTTTTTATAATATTATTTCATTTTGCGTGGATATGGAGCATTTCAACACAAAATGAATTACTTATTTTATTGTACCTAAATTTCATTTTGCGTCGGCCTTAAAACAACGTAAAAAGAAATAAAATTTACATTATTTCAAAACGTGTTGTAACAACGCAAACTTTGCTATCATATCATTATTGAATCACATACATCATTATATGAACCAGTATTTATCATAAATACTTAACCCTTTGAAGACCTATGGAATTTCCAATAAATATTGATAGGGTAATGGTCGGATGGTCCATTGTCGTAATGAGGGGTCACATATTATAATTTCCAAGATGAAATGCCGCGTTCTGCGGCAAGAACCCGTTTATAGGGTTTCTTCACATCATTATCTTGTGGTCAAAGAACAAAACAGAAGTGATTGTTTTATTGACGCACTCTTAACAGTTTCTAGTTAATCATAGAACTTAATCCTTATCATGGACGCCCCTACGTTGGATGTTCAAGCAGTGAAGGCTCTGACGATACCGTGCGTTTGGCAGGCACATCTGAACCATCACTGTTCGCATATGCGATATATTGCAAAAGCTCATGAACTGGCTTATTTTTCTTATACTTACTAATTACCAACCACTATAACGTACAAGTGGTTGTCATTTTTGATGAGGAAAAATGATTTAATGAAGAGGCCCTCCCACGAATACTGAGAATAGGGGAATGAGGACGTCTTTTAACAGGAAGAAAGGGCGGAAAGTAAACTATGACTGGAAAAGGGAGCGTTAAGGTTTTGTTTTTGTAGAACATGGAACATAGGTGCTGAATGCTACTGGGGAGGGGGTGTTATATCCCACTGGGACAGTGAAGTGGCCTAGAGTGGCTACTTTTTATCTTCGCCCTAATGATATTGAAATGCAATTTTGCCCAAGTATGTGCATTTTAAGCGGTGCTTTCGAAGAGTTTTCTATCAGTTCCCAATTTTTTGGTTCAAAAATGCACAAGTCAACTTTTTGAAAAAAAAACATTTAGTGCAGTTTTTATCGAATTGAATTGAGCTGACTTGAAAAAAACATATCAAACACTTGACATTTTGCTTATGACAGATTTTTTATGACTTTTTTAAAAAGCTAATTTTCCGAATTTTCAGATTTTTTCTGAAATCATCTTCTGCACATACCAAAATCATTGTATATGTTTTATTTTATGTTAATATGTATGTCCAGACACAATAAAGCTGGATCAGCCCATATTCTGAAGACATCTTATACATGATTGGTTACCACTTCGTCGTGAAAGTTTAAACGTCATTTTAGGAATTTGTTTCAAAAAAAATGTAAGTAGAACATTGACGCCAATTCATAATAAAGAACTCCTGAAAATTTCAATTCCATGCCGCAGATTACAAAGCGCAGAGAGCAATGCAAAGTGTGTATCCGAATTGCATGTTTAAAGCTAATGCTCTTGGATTAAGCTGCTGACGGTGGCTGTGTTCATGTTAACGTTGAAGAGAAGTGAAGTGTTCAATTGTCACAATACTTTTGATTCTTTTTTATCTTATATCACAGCTGTTATTTACGTCTTCAAACTAATTAAAAGTTAATAAATAACGTATCTGATGAAAATTTATATCACACTTAAAAGTGTGACTTTTTGGAATAAAGGTACCTTTACTCGGACTCCGTCTGTGCAAGATCTACCAGTCATTTTGAAATGACATAATTTGCAGAGTAGCGACAAAGCCTTGGATTTTGTATAGAATTAAAATGTTGTAAGAGCGATTGTTACTTTCTGAACAGGCGCACAAAATGTTAGGTGGTCACTTATAGCTTTGGTTCAGTGTACATGTATATACGGAGTAATTGTCCACAACTTTAAACTCCAATAACTTCGTTGTTTATGCTCAGAAACATAAAGTGTGGCTACTCGTTTTCTTAGTTAGAACGAGCGGAACATTTTGAGACCAAAATTGAGCAGATTTGGTAAAATTTTCTGTTTTGCAACAAAACTCGCATCGTCTACAGCAACTCCGTTCTAGGAACGCTGCTAAGTATTTCATCAAATGGGGTTTGGTAATAAACAGTTATTTTATGCCTGTTTGTAGTATAGTCAAACTATTACCACTCGGTACCGTGGTCGACCTGATGCACTATTGCACTCGGCCTTCGGCCTCCTTCAGTAGTGCATGAGGTCGTCCACGGCACCTCCGGGTTATAGTTTTGACTATACTACAAGCAGGCATGAAATAACTATATACTATACAATGACCGATGACGTCAAACCTCGCGAGAGTGACGTAGAACGTCACAAGCTTTCCGACGTTGCGCAACAATAACGCTAGTATTTACTACCAAATCATTGTCTTTTCCAGGTTCGTTTGGGTAATAAAACAGTTAGTTCATGTCTGTTTGGTATTAGAATAGTCAAAACTATACCACTTCGGTACCGTGGTCAGCTCAATAGACTATCGCTCTTGGCCTTACGGCCTCGGGCAATAATGCAATGAGCTGTCCACGACACCAAACAGACATGGAATAACTGTATAATATTTTATAGGGAAAATTCTGAAACCCTTCAAGGGTCTTCTTTGTTACGCCTGCAATGAGGTTATAACCGGCATTTGATCTGCCGCGTGTAACCCCTAGGCGAGTCATAATTAGTTGTACTGTATGTGGAAGATAAGTTGAAAGTGACAACAAAACATCAGCACATTGGTTTGCCATCTTACTCATGCGCTAAGCTAAAAATGACAAATTGAAGAATAATATGTAAATTATTGGCAAATCCACTTACCGAAACATGCTATGACGTCACTTTCAACTTATCCTCCGCCTACTCCTGCTTCTTTTGTGGATCTTTTTTTTATTTATTCATGTTTCACTTTTGTCTTTATTATACGATCTTGTCTGTTCCTTGCAGCCATGTGGTCAGCTGCTGGGAAAGGGCTGAACTGGCTCTCTTGTGTGTGATGTCCCCTTGTATTTTTGTCACTTCCCCAAAGGGTGTCTCGGGTCAGGTGTAGTATTTGATTACATCGATTCCTGATCTTTGCCTTCTTATTTACTTTCATTCTTTTGGAAAAACATAAAAACAATTTTTTAATAGTCGATGAATCACTTTTTTAAGGTCTTTCATGACGGAGCTTAAATGAAATAGCAAACCATCGTCTCTGGAGGCCTGTTTATCGTAAGTGAGCCGTGACATGTGATTTCCAACAATGTGGCATATTGACATAAATAGACTCAGACGAGCCTGTTCAGTCCCCTTTTAAGCTTAGAAACTCAAAATGATGTTCGACAGTAGGTTAATACTCATAGAATATTCAAGCGACTAGCAAAGGCTCTGATCAGAGTGCGCGTATGCACAGGCTGATCTGAGCCTTTGCTGGTCGCACATACCACATTGTTGGAAATCTCACGTCACGGCTCAAGAGTAATTTGATAAGAACCTTTGAAAGCTTTTATTAAAATTCAGTAGTTGTTTAAGTTTCCGTCTTTGAATCCTTCTTATAACATGGTTAATTTTATTGGAAAAAATCAGAATACACAGTCGACCAAGTCGTAGGCGGCACTTTACTTATCCTTTCATGAAGTAATGGTTTTTTCCTTCTGGTTTGATTTGATACAAACAACTTGGGATGGTCCATTCTATATATCGAGGTGTCACAGATTATAATATAGTGTAACCTAGCTGTTGAACAGAGGCCGTTAGGCGAGGAACAGAACATTTACTTTATTTATCTCTCAGGTCACACAACATGACATATGAGGTAACTGGAATAGAAATACAAATTGGTCATAATATTCAATTGTTAATAAGGGTAAAATTTTGGTCAATTTTTTGCTTCTGAAAACATTCATCGCGAATTATCATCACTTATAAATACAGCTGTGTATCTGCTTAACAAATTCTTTGTGGGTTGAGTGATAGTCGCTAGAGCGCCAGAGTTTTCCTGAAAAAAGAGGATGAAAGAAATTTTTACTTATGTTCTTGAATTTATGCTTACTTTCAATAGAATGCAAAATACCAGTCCTTTAATGTGCAGAAAGTTTAAAATCTGAGAACAGAGCATTTTGAAAGTTATTCAAGCTTTTCATACTGTACGCATAGTTCTGTATATCGAGTGTTCTTGCCCAGTAGTCGCGTGTCTAAATAAAATAAATATGTTGCAGTCAACGACCTGACCACTTGGTCAGAACCCCCGATATACAGAACTATGCGTACAGTATGAAAAGGAGATCTAGAGATCATGTATGGAAAGTGTTAATACCTTATATTTAGTGACATTTAAAGATCGCAATGCTGATCACACCAGAATAATCCAGAAATCTGAACCTGAGCAATAGCTGCACACGCTAGAATTTCTAGGGCCCTCAGATTTGCTTTGTATTTCAAAACTGCCATATAGGAAGGAACTAATTTACACTTTTTTATATGAAATGATAATATACTTGAAGATAAGATGTGGAGGGTGAGAAATTACAACAAATAAAATAGTGAGAAGATGAACTGGCAGCCATAGATATAACACATGTATATATTAGAGACTACTGTGGTGGGGGTACAGTGCCCTCCCACGACATTTTACAAAAATGCAACAAAGTACCCTTATTCCACAGAAAAATCTGACATTTGACTTTGTGACCCCCACACAACGGAGGACGAAATAATAATTTGAATCCCCCAACAGGGTCAAGTTTCAACTCATGACCCCCACCCCCGCAAAAAAAATCCTCGACCCCCGCCTAGCTGATAAATAATGGCCATTGCCTGAATTTAAGGAGAGTTTGTAAAACATTGGACCGAGGTATACTAATTTGTTGAAAGGTGGTTTGTATTTTTGAAAGATGTTGCTCATTTTTGAAGTTTTGTTTTAACCGTGTCAAGGTACGCCAGCTGAGATAGTCAAGTCAAGCCAAAATTTATTCAGTACCAATCCTTAATAAAGAATCTTGACTGAAGACATGAAATGACAAATCTGCAAGCATTTGTCTATAAAATACACCAATGGCATTAGCACTTTAATGTCATTTGTAGACATCAGAAAAAGGAATTGTTCTTGGCTTTTAAATGACTCAAAAGGTACTATAACTTCATTTATTTTCCTGCAAAATTCTATTCTTTCAGCTTGATATTCGTTACATATCATTAGAAATTCATCCTCCACACTCCCGTTTTCATTACAAATTTTGCATTATCTCTGATCAATCCTAGTCTTTTGATACCTCAAGTTGACGGTTTGAAATTCTAAATTTAGCAAGATTAAAAATTAAGTGTTTATCAACCTTCAGACTTATATAATTTTCCATTTTATAGGTATTGCAGGTATTCTGAAACGTCATTAATATCATATCATAAAATAAACCCACGCTAAGAGACTAGCATTACACGTCTATGCCTTGAATACATAAAGACATTGACGGACCATGGGAGTCTTAGCCAGTGTAGCAACTATCTTAGATCTTAATCTATTTTAGCACTTGTCGTTTTGGATGTAATGAGCGTATAATAATGTGAATTTAACCATTTAATTATGGATACTGGGGCAAATAGCTCGAAGACCCAGATGAAATGTCGCATAAGACGACATTTAACCAGGGTACGTACTGGACAGAAATGCATCATTTTATAGGATATTTGACCGGTTACCATTTAAATACAAAATGGACAGTTCCATACTTCAGTAAAACCTTCGGAAATTTGATCTCTGGTTGTTAGAAATACTCGCTAATTCGAATTAAATTTCGGACACAATGGATTCAGAGAATAGGGCCTATTTATGAACTATTTTAATAACTCTAGTGAAGCCTGTGTTTTGGATGCGTAAAAGAAACGTCTCCGAGACAGAGATGTTTCTTTTAAGCACCCAAAACATATGTTTGATAGGAAAACAAATGATAATAATCATTTTTGGGGGTTATTATAAGAATCTATCATGAGTGTGAGGGAAGGATAGAAAAATCCGTCCCAAGGATCACCGTTTGGCAATACGAGTCTTGCCGAGTGATGACAAACGGTGATCCCGAGGGACGGATTTTTCTATCCTACCCTGACACGAATAATGGATTCTTTTTCTTGCTCAACACTGTCTTTATTTATTTATTCATTTTATATCTATATATTTATTTAGTTAAAAAATAAGCTTCCAGAAGTCCCTGAATACGCTAAGATGCAATTTCACATTACGACGTTACTTGACGTCCTGTGTAAGATAGAATGGGTAAGATAGGATTTTCTATCCCAGGTAAAATCTCAGATATCCTTATCCGGTGTGCAAGAAATAATTTTATGTGTACCTCCTTATAATTAGAACTACTGAAAATTCGAAATATAACTTCGCCTTTAAGACTTTGAATTAACGAGGTTATACCATATTTTATCAATATGTATGGGATAATACATAGTGAAAATATTGTTTCTCACGGAAAATTAAATAAAAATGTTAGTAAACCAATTTAGAATTGTTACAGTAATGATAGACTGTCCTCCATGGTAGAGCTGCAAAAGCGTTGACACGAATTAAAACAAGAACCGCGTTTCCCACCAAATTGCTTTTTTCAGGGACGTATATTTGGTAATTTTATGATCCATGCCTTTTTCTATAATAAACATGCAATAAAATTGCTGAATTTTTGGTATACGTTTTGGGTCTGTATAATTCAAGGCAGAGTAAATCATGATGTTATTTAGCAATAATTATACGCCCGGTTATTTATTTGGCGTGTCGTTGTCCGTCCGTCCGTAAACAATCTTCAAGATATCTTCATGATATTTATAGGAATGGGCCAGGATATGACTAAAGGTACCTTATGGTTGTGATAATCAAAATCTAGCTGATCTTAAGTCTGTAAAGTACTAGTACCTATAAAGAGCAATTCCTGAAAATTTGAAGCAATTCTCTTTAATATTGACGAATATATGGAGGTTAGAAGCGACATATGTAATCCTATTTCTAACGTGACGTCAAGAAGGACATTAGCTAAGTATAAATATCTAACAAAAATACAGAGGATCTTACATGAGTGCTCATGTTTAATTGAATTTGGAAAATGAGATAAAATGCGATTCTTGCCGAGCATTTTATCTCTTTTTCGCGACGAGTTTAATAAGTTCAATGATACAAGAGCACGAATGTTAGACTCTATTCATCTGAAGGCGTTAAGATTACTTTGAAATCTCATTTCTCGCGTAAAAACGTTATAATTTTGTCATTATGTACGCAACGTTGTTATGGACGTCATAACGTTTCCCGAAAATCGATAAACCACTAGTGGTTTAAAGCTTTCATTGCATGGCATTATTTCACTCCCAGACGCGACGTCATAATGACGTTGCGATTGGGATTGAAAAAACGCCATGTAATAAAATCGATAAACCATTTTACAGATTTTTGGGAAACGTTATGACGTCCAAAACAACGTTGCGTGCATTATGACAAAATATAACGTTTTCACGACAGAAATGATATTTCAGAGTAATCCTTTAAAATATATGATAAATAGAATCTACATTCGTGCTCTTTTATTATTGAATTTATTAAACTCGTTACGAAAAAGAAATAACATGCTTTTCCCCAACTCGTTTTATAAATTCAATAAAACATGAACACTCATGTAAGATCCTCTATGTATATCATAAAACCTAATAGTTTAGAACGTTAACTTTTTAATGAAAATGAGCAAAACCAGAAAATGCCATAAATACAGAAATTGACTAAATAATAAAGCTTAGTACGCGAACCTGTACAACTACTGTCCTGCCAGCCAAGAGTGACAGTGACGTCATATTTTGTTTACAAAGTTATCAGGGACTTATAGTAGCCTATAGATAAGTTAAAAGTGACGTAAAAGAGCGTACCAACACTTGAAGGTAATACAGGTTATACCGTTATTAACGGTAAAAATTACATTAATACCTGACAAAGGTTTTCAAAATAAGGAAATTTTATACCAAGCCGTCATAGCTCAGTCGGTTGAGCCGAGGCAAATATTTGTATCTATATCTATTAACAAGAGATTTAAAACGGGGGAGGGTTCGAATCCCACACGATTGATTTTTTTTCATGAAGGAGATATTTTTAAACATCATTATTGCTTAAACAAGACTTTTTATCATATTTTTGTTATATTTTAAATGTATAGCTCAAATTTGTAAGTGGGTGGTAAACTACAAGCCTTTTTGTAAAACAGCTGTTTCTAAAAAATGTGTAAGGAGAGTAGACTTACATGTATTACAAAACATGTCATCAGGTCATCGCCTTCTTTCCGCTTTTCGTTTTCTGTCATATCCGATAAAAATAATAAAGGTCATCATTCACAAACAAAATATCAAAAAGCAAAGATAAAAAAATATGCCGTGATTGGGGTTCGAACCTTCAATTGCAAAACTTCGGGACAGAGGTCTACGATCTTACCACCGCGCCAGCCCAACTGTGACAAATATTAATGATAAAAGAATATAATGTACAAAGTTAGCGAAACCGTTTTACCTATTTACATCAATGGACAATGTCCAATTATCAAAACATGCTCTGACGTCACTTTGAACTTATCTAGTAAGGACAGTATATTCGATAGATCACTTGTGGATTAATCATATCCCCGTTAGCTCAAGTGGAGTGTACACGTTAATGTTCTACTTAACAATTGTAAATACAATATCACGTCACTGTCAACCTTGGTTGGTACGACAGTAATTCTATGAAATGATCAAAATAAGGTAAAATGACCAGGGAATGTCGCAAATAAAGACCGACCTATGGACCCAATGCAGTAAAAAAAACACTCATCCACCGACCATGTGCTTTACCCCCCGTCCAGTTTAGCAGCATTGCCAGAATGATGGAATTCTTATCTGGCCATTTACGTCAGAAAATGGTTTTCAGCTCACTAACAGAAAGAATAATTAGTCTATTGAAACTGTACTAAACCATAATCCTGCTGAAATTATGATCATTCGTGTTCCGTTACGATTTAAATACGCACAGGTCTATGCAGTACATGTTCGTGTACATGTTCGTGTACATGTAAAGCGCATCATTCACACCAGTACAACCGGCTGAAGACCTATGGTAGCTCCTGATCAGACACTTTATCGTGCTTATTGCCCCTCGTCTTTTCGGAAGAAATCTCTAACTTTCAGTTCAACGTACACGTTGTTCCGTCCGTTTTCACACTTGGTACACTTCATACGCAACTCCTACAATTTTACATGCTTATCACTGGCATTTTTGGAATGGCCAGAATTAAAAACTATTTGGCAGATATGGACTACTGAATATATGAAATAAGTAAGATGTTAGATTTTTTTCAAAATCCATACTGCTTTGCATCCATTGGATGCGAGGCTTAGCTTAGACTGTGGATAGGAATTCTCCCTAAGTATCATGGCCTTTAAGCTGCGTTTGGCTTCAAGAGTGCTTATCTATATCACGTTGTTTTATGACTCTATTATCTATGCCTTCTACGTAATAAGCTTAAGGAATGTATGATGAAGCCAAACAACTGAAAAGTAGAATGTTTCTTGAGCCAAAACGATCAGTTTCCAGAAAACATTGTTATGGAGGCTAAATTATAGTACACATCTACATAGGATGCGACACTCGGAAGTGCCTCGGTCAACTCAATGGGATTAGACCTCGGGTACACATCGAGGGTCTAATTTGATAACGTGACGCTGACATCACATACATGTAACGTAACGCTGACGTCACAGAATCAATAACAAATTCGATTGCAGCGACACAGTTCCCCAACAAGATATAAATGAAGTTCAGGTTTTTTAAATAAACTATCATGTTGAAATATCAATACTTAACTTAAGTCTTCCTTAACTTAAAGGAGGCATTGTAATTCCGGATCCCGGAATCGATAAATCAAGTACCACACCTGACCCAGGACACCACATGGGTAAGTGCCAAAACAGCAGGTGACCACAAGGTCGCAATGAACAGACAAGAAAGCATGACAAACATAAATAGCAAAAGGAATCCACAAAAGAAGCACCGCCAGTTACCAAGTTCATGCTGAAAACTGCCAGCTCTTTGGGTTTCAACGTATACGTACTTTTCTACTAAAAAGCTTTGGGCCAGTATTATGTTGAAAAATTTCTACCTGTTATTGATGTAGTTATTCTCCGGGTCAACACAATCTAACAGAACATAGTTATTAAAGTAATTGAAATGTTACACCAAAACCAATGTCGGCTTAGCTGCCGCCAAATTTGATGCAAAGTTATACTTATTTTTTTACAGTGTGTCTCTTTCACACTTTGCTGGATATGTTACTGTGTATTCGTAAATTTTCAAGAGAGATTTATTTTCGCGAAACTTCACGCGAAATGGTGAACTCACTCTGTCGTTAATTGATATAGATACCATGCCCTTATCACGAATGTTCAACTTGGCAAATACGTATTTTAACGCTCTTCGTGAAAGAAAAAGATCGCTAAAATTCCGAAATGGGATTGACCGTCTGCTCAGTGCATATGGTTCAATGCATGACAAAACCAATTAAATGGCAAGAACGTCCTGTAAAGACTTCGATCAGCCTTGACATCAGTCTTCACTTTCTTTTTTAATTGTAAAAATTGAGAAAATGTTTTTAACTCCTATTTTTTTAATTTTTAAAATCAAATAGCATTTAAAAAGGCAAATAAGGTCATGTTGTTTTTGATTAATAGATGGGATTTGAGCTATTTTTAACATATTAAAAGATGGTAACTTTTTGGACACATGGCGATAAGTCCTGTTCTACCTTAACAGCAATCTGTTGGTTGGTCATATTTAAAAGCTGATAAGTGTATTTTTGCAGAACACCAAAATGATTGTCTAAATTATTACGTATAACTTTCGAGGCTCTAATACTACCAAGCACACATAATTGCTGTACTTTTGCTATGTAAATGGTTTACTTCCAGAATCATAGTTTAAATTTAAACATAAATTGTAAGATGATACTGTTTGATACATCAGATTTATCTTAGTGACAAAAATACGTTATAAGATACATGAATTTCAATCCCATGCTTGGAAAGCTAAATTAACGATGTAAACAACAGCAAAAAGTCGCTATAACTGCAAAGTCACAACACGATGCTATCAGCGCTAAAGAAACGTTTAGGTTGCGCTAGCAAAGAGCGGATATACCAGAAAGGGTTTATTCCGACAAAAGGTTGATTAATGTGTGTGGCAATCTGCCAAACACAAGCGGAAAGAATCTGATTTACATGTATGTAATGGAAATAGATATTGAAAATATTAGCACACCACCGCGGTTGACATTACCTTGAGTATGTCATGAAGGTGCATGGTCACCTGTCAATAACAATCGGATTGTTCTAGGTGCACATGAAATGAACTGAAATACCTAGAGTAGGTTCATGAAGGTGCATGGGCAGCTGTCAATAACAATCAGATTGTTCTAGGTGCACACGGTAGCTTGAAGTCTTTATATACTCTCACATGTGTATTTTTAACTTGGTCAAATAAAACGTGCACTCAAAAGCCCAAGTTAATATGACAAAGAAATATAACAATCACAGCCAAATAAGGTATTGAACCAAGAGAACGAACAAAACTACATGTAGCAAGCACATTAGCATATTCTCCTCTGAGTTACTAAGGTAAACTTTTCCACTTTAAATTCAGTCTAGAGACAAGCACTTTTGAGGAACTCGGATCCGAGTTCATAAATTACGCCTGTAATTGTGTTATCAACACTCTGAGATTGATTGTTTATTTAACTGGGTTCAGCATCTGAATTTAGAAATTACTCTGTCATAAGTTAGCTCCATGCACACAGCAAAACATAATATATTTATCATTGCCTTGTTTTTGCTGAATCCATTTTATCTATCAAACCCCAAACTAGACTGTTCCAGAAACTAACTTAATTTTAATAAGTTCCTACTGTATAAAAACAGCAAAGTATATACATCAAAAGAGGTAAGTTTATTGACCCTTCATGTCGCAATTGAATCTTCCATCTACATGGGATATTACAGCAAACAACTTTAGCAGACGATATTTTCAGATGTGTTTTGCTGGCCCTTCAATGGGTAACAGTGCAGACGCTGATCAAATGCCGCCAGATGTATCTTCACTGTTAAATGAAGTTTACTTGTATCCAAAGCTAATCACTGGCCTCAAGTTTTACATGTGTGGAGATAGGACAAGCTTACAATTTTATCTAGGCTGTTTATTTTGAAAGCAAATCTGACAGAGTGTTGATATATGTAATTTTACTCAGCAGTGATTGTTTTAAAGTGCAGGGGCATCTTGTCCCTAGACTGAATTGTAGAAGTGTACACTGTGTAGGGTGTTAGACAAATAAAGATTGAGAAAAAAAGCAAAATTAGTAAGCAAACTTAGTATAGATCCAGATGAGATGGCTCATATGAGATTCAGATGAGATGACTTGATTGTATCGATTCCTGATCTTTGCACCATTACTTACTTTCATATAAACGCATATGGCTCTTCACTGTTTGCCGATACCTTATTTTCAGGCCTGTAGTGTTGAAAGGTTTTATTCGCTCATCTGAGTCATTAACTCATTGTGAGCTATTGTGATCGTTGGATGTGCGTCGTCTATCGTCCGTCGTCAGCAATTGTGCTTCAAAGGACATATCCTCCTAAACTATTGGCTTGATTTTAGCAAAATTGACAGGAATGATCCTTTTAGGGCCTTCTTTAATAATTGTTCAAATGGTTCTGACCCGTTGCATAATTAGGTCCCATAGTCTTAAATAGATTTCATAATGAAAACTGTAAAAAATCTTCTTTCTGAAATCAGAATGCCTAGAACTTTGATATCTGGTATGTAGCATCACCTAGCAAACTTATCTATGCCCCTATGGCCGAAAATGGGCCCGTTCTTAGGTCTCATGTTTTAGGGGAAAATGAACACATCTTCTTATCTAAAACTACCAGGCATAGAGCCTTGTCATTTAGTCTGTAGGATCACCTAGTATACTATTACCAGGTTTGTTCAAACTATGCCCCTGGGGTCAAACATGGCCCTGCCACAGGGGTCGCATAGGCTTGAAATCAACTTTTCAGATTATGGTCATGTTGCATATTAAAATTAAAGGGAATGAAGCATACAATAAAAAGCTGGCTATTATTTTGTCCTTACATACACCCTTGACCCCTAGGATTTGGTCAAAAGGTAGTTATTCTGTTCTGAAAGTGGTCATGTTTCATATCAAATTAAGGGGAATGAAACATAGAACACAATGCAAGCAAATATTCTGCCCTTTACATACCCTCGCCTGGACGGGATCAAAAGATCACAACATCTTTTTCTGAAGCTCATGTTACATATCAAATTACAAGGAAAGAAGTGTAGAACATTATGCAAGTTAAACGTTTGGCCTTATGCACACCCTAACGTTTTGGGTTAGGTAACAATGTAAGACATTGAAATTGTTCAGATAGGTATACTTTTATTGAATTTAGTAACTTTAAAGGCTTTGGTTATGATGGACTTAAATGTTGGAGAAATGGGCTTTATATTTTGTGGTACACAACCTCTCCTGGTGCTAATGATTCATATGAGCGATCCCTGGAGGAGGTGATGGCTCAGTGGAAGGTGTTAGACTTGAGAGCAAAGGTTTGCAGGTTCGAGTTTTACGGGAGCCACAGCGTTGGGTCCTTGAGCCAGACACTGCATCCGCTGCCCTTGAGCCAGACACTTCATCCTCATTTGGGAAAGTCCGCCACAATTCGAGAATCGAATCATGGCTCGGGTGTATGTAAGGAGCATTACGCGTAGTACTATGTAACAAAAATCTCCAATTTGTTAGCCGGAACTGGCGTATGGAAAAAAGTTCTGTAGCATATGGGTTCAGCTCAATTCCGAAAAGTTTAATAAGCAGAATAAACGAAGTTTATGTTTTGTTTTTTTTTTCAATAAAATATCGCTATAGCGATATTTTAATGGAAAAAAACATAAATTTCCTGTAAGCCGTTTGTTTTGCTGCAATCACGATTGATATTGTGTTAACATGGTTTCTGCGAGCGGTAATGTTAAACTTGGATATGCGTAATTACTATTATTATACCTCACATAGAAACCCCATGTAAAACCTCCATAGACCGGTAGGTGCTAATTTCGACTATCACCCTGCGATAATTTCGACTATCACATGCGCGCCGCCGATGCGCGTACGGTTCGTTTACACGAGGAGACGCTAACCTACAATGGCGGATACATGTACATGAATGAGCCATGGCCGTGTCACTTTAAACTCCCAATAACTTCGTTATTTGTGGACAGAAACATAAAGTGTGGGTACTCGTTTTCTTAGTTAGAACGAGCTGAACACTTTGAAACCAAATTTGAGCATATTTGGCGAAATTTTCTGTTTTGCAACAAAACCGCATCATCTACAGCAACTCCATTTACAATGTTGATTTAAACGATGCTGCAAGCGAAGTAGCCTAAAGGGTTTGATGCCATCAGTGATTATGGCACGATTTGTTTAAACGGCGATCACGACCAGTTTGAGCATTCAAGCTGATTACAAACACTACCCTTTTGTGAAAGATAATTCAATCATTCGTAGCAATTACGCATTGCGTTGTCTTTTGAACTCTCGTACCATGGTTAGAAAATAAAGGAATAATGTTCGGTATAATAAAATAAATATAACATTCTTGAGAGGGTGCTAGTCGAAAAATCATCCCTCGAAATATGATTATCAACCTCGGCTGCGCCTCGGTTGATTATCACATTCCTCGGGATATTTTCGATTAGCACCCTCTCAAGAATGTTATATTTATATACTGTAGCTGAAAGTCCATTCTAAAATGGTTCATGTGAGTAGGTACATGCTGTGACAGATATAGTGCTATTTGAAGTTATACTGGGCAAATATGGCACACAACTGTTTACAAATGGGCCGCGTTGCGACAAAACCTGTCTTCGGGGTTTCTGACAAAGCAGGTTTCAAACCATTATCCTCAGCTACAGTGACTAGCTAGAAAATTGAAATTTCACCTGTAGGAAGTTTACATACAGTACTTTCCAAAAAACGAATAACAAAGGCGCTGAGCAGACTGCGCGGATGCGCAGGCTGGTCTGCGCCTGTGTTATTCGCAAACTCCGGAAGACAGGTTTTCTCGCGTCGAGGCCCAAATGAGGACTGGCTGTAGCAGCCATCAGTTATTTTTGGGGGAAATCAAGAATTGACTGGTATTATGGTGGATATAATATCTGCACTTGAAGGCTCGACCAGCAGCAAAACTTTAGAACAGCATTTGAATGCACTGTATGCTACACGCTGGGCTTACAAAGAAACTGAAGCAAACAAACAGATAAGGAAGGCTTTACGTGATAAGATCATAGCTGCATTGAAGACATTGATGAACATGGTGATATGGTGTATTACAAGCGAGAAGAGAGCGATGGCTAGGACCAGCTACAGTATTTTCCATACCACAAAGGTGGTATTTGTGCGAAATGGTTGCATTTTTGTTAGGGTGTCACCTAACCGGCTGAGCTGAACCGTTAGGTAGCAGTAGTATGCATAAATCAGATGTAAATGAAAGTTACGATTAAATAGACAATCAGGAAACAGAAGAAACACCAGTGTCAGAAGTTGCGCCAGCGCCTGAAGGAGGTATGGAAATTGAAGCTTGTGAGAGGGAGATGGATAGAAGATCTACCTTTGCAAATAGAGATGTAATGATGATACAGGTGGAAACAGAAGGGGAAGAAATAAATTCTGGTAGAAGTAGAAGAGCAAGTTCCTCTGTAAGTGAAATTAATGAAATAATCAGATATAATTTAGATTGTGAATGAATTACAGGTTCTGTAATAGGCCAGGAAGGTAAAGCAAGTGGAAGGTATCAAACATGGTATAATATTTGGACTGAAAATTGAGGAGAGAGAAGCGTTGATCTTGAAAGGCATGAACGGGAGAAAATGCATGAAACTAAAATGAACATAACTAAGATTGTAAATAAACAGAAAGTGAAGAGATAGAACGTGCAAAATTCCACATTGTTGGGAATCACATGTCATGGCTCATATATTAGCATGATAAATAGAGAATACTAGGTGAGTGTCTTTTGATATCAAGTTTACCAGGCAAGGCTTTGAGAACGCTTGTTGACATCGCGAGGCTTGCCAAGCGATTCAACATGCGTTCTCAAAGCCGAGCCTGGTAAATTTGATATCAAAAGAAGCGAACCTGGTATTCTATTTATCAGGTTACCCATTGTTGAACACTCTTCAAACTAGCGATTATGACGTATTTTTTTTATTTTGTGTTGATTCAGCGTCATTAGCGACGTCATTCAAAAAGTGCAACGTCATCATGACCTGATAAAGGTAACATGCCGTGAGATAGGAAACGTTTATTAGGTTATGTTGAAACAATCAGTTAATATTAGGGGTGACTGATAAATAGAATTCTGAGAGCTTTAAATAAGCGGAAAGTCTTAATTTTCAGCATTTTAGTTTTTATGAGCAGTTGAAATTTCATGTTCGTCTGAGTTGAGCACGAAAAATTTTTTTATAACCTCTGGGCCTGTTGTTGTGATCGAATCCACTGCGGCACATATTATTTTGCTAAAAGTACTTGTTCAGGATTCAGGGGCCAATGTTATAAAACTTTTTTTCATGCTCAAGTTACATAAGCATAAAGTTTGTATCCACGGACACGTCTCTTTATTAAATGACAGCAGGGTTTCTTTCATCTTCGGGATATTATTTTCAAAAGGCAAAGAATTGACAACGTCTTTAAGGAGTTGAGCATTTTGTTATAACCTTCAGGTTTTAGTTTTAGAGTAAGAGAAGCTGAGCAGGTGGCTCATTTTATCGATATTGCGCTTTGGAACGAAAAAGTGCAGTCAAACAGACATATTAAGTTTGAAGCAAACAACTTGCAGAATTTGTTTAACAATGCCTGACATACACAGCAACGAAACACATTCACGTATATCATTTAAACACTTATGCTGACGTGTCCCAGTGGCGGATGCAGAGGGGGTTTGCTTAAGCCCCCCCCCCTCCCTGCCCCCTGATATTAAATATCCTATGAAAATGAATTTATTCGGTCTCGATATGAGATAAAATCAGCAAAGCGAACCCCATACCTTTATACAAACGATCCCCCTTTCCAGAAATCCTGGATCCGACTCTGGTTGTTTAGCAGTTGAACCAAGATCTCATCCACATTCATACTTTGTGTATGGGAGCAGTGAAGTCTCTAACGAGTCTGTACATATACACGGATTCTCCTTAGCCTTCACTGAAGTAACGACACTCGCCTACTGGCCCAATTATTAGACTACCTGTTTAGCACAGCAGACGACTGGCCAAAAGTCATCTCCTTAAAGACTTTACTGGTCAGATCGGTGCAACATCTAGTGACATATACCAAAATGTTTGTTAGTATGTCCAGCTTCAGAATCCGTTTGATGACATCGTCGCTGATGAGTACCAACGGAGTTACGGCCCTTGAACCGTACATACCCTTTATAAAGGATTATTAAAATTTTGCATACAGTTGGCAGACATCATTGAATTGATTCTAATACGCACACATAATTGAAACATTTTTTTATAATTTATACGGTATTGGATTAGAAAACAAAATTGGAATATAGTTTCAACATGTACGATACCTAAAGGTGTGTTTGTCTGTGTGTCTTTTTGTAAATAGTCTCAATGTAAAAGGGCAATGCTAATATTTCATAAACACAACTTTTAACCATAGATTAGTTCAAAATGCAAGGTTCATCTTCTTTTTTTCATCAAGGTAAGCAACAGCATGCACTCGTTTTAGGTCAAAGCTTAAAATTAAGTTGTGACCTTTGTCAAGGTCAAAGGTCAAGGTCAAATAGACATACCGCCAAATCACAAAAAAAATCCATATTTTATGTATCTTTTTATTAGTATAAGTATATTTTGTGCCTGTTTGAAGCCTAACGTATAAGTAATAATCATACATACTTAAATTCCACATATTCCTTGCCACAAATGGGGAGAAAATGCCCCAATCAAGCGAGGCATGGGCTATTCGTAACGGCCTGAATTTGAATGGCGTCAAGATGATTTATACTACCACATACGACTGGTCAGAATTCCTCTTCTTATGAGCTTACTTGTAAGTTCCAAGGCAGTACTTCTTTTGTGGATCTTTTATGTTTTTGTTCTGTCTTGTGTTTTGCTATGTCTATGTGCGCGTCTGTTTATATGTGCTTTGTTGTCACCTGCTGGGAAAGGCCTGACCTCTTGGCTCTCGTTTGTGGTGTCTTCTGTGAGTTTGTCACTTTCCCATTGGTATCCTGGGTCAGGTGTGGTACTTGATTGTATTGATTCCTGATCTTTGCACCCTTACTTACTTTGTGCTAACATCATGTGCCAAATATACCAAGTTATTTGTCTGTATTTACGGCTTCGGATTCCAGTTGATGACATCATCGAATATAAGTACTAACAGAGTTACGGCCCCTTGAACCGTACAAACCCTTTATACAGGATTATTCATATGTTGTATACAGTTGATCTAAATCATTGCATTTGTTGATAAGGACACGCTTATTAAATACAATATTTTTTATGACTAGTATGGTCTGTTTGTTTGGTTTGATTCTTAACGTCCCATCAACAATCTTTCAGTTAAACAGGCACGGGTCTTCCTGGGCTGAACCAGTACTTAGCTAGGATAAATGTGTCTTGCTCTAGGACCACAACGCAGTGACGCCGGTGAGGCTCGAACCCCCGACCCCACGATCTCCAGTCAACAACTCTGCCACTGAGCCACTGCGCTCTTTAAAACAAAATTGAAATAAATTATTAATATCAATGATACATGTACCAAACTCATGGGGGGAGGGGGGTACTCTGATATTTTCATGCATACGTAGGCTCGGGTCATTTTTTTTTTGTCCAAAATTTTGAATTTTAATTATTTTTTGGGTTTTCAGAAAAATAAATATTTTTTGGGTATGAAAATTTTGTGGATATTTTTTGGGGGTCATCACAAAATTGGACTATATTTAGGGGTTATTTCTATGCAATTTAAGGTCTTTTCTTTAGGTCAAGGTACAGAATAGGGGATATTTTTTGGGGTCGGTAAAATTTCAAATATTTTTTTTGGGGTGCTTGAAATTCCTGATAGTTTATTTTGGGGGTGAACGGTAGATGCTGGGCCCGAGCCTATGTATGAAAAAAAATGAGAGTACCCCGCCCCTGGGGTACCATACGGTGTGTTTGTCCGTGTGTCTGTTTGCAAATAGCTTCAACGCAAAAGGAAAATACAAACTTTTCATCAAAATTTTTTACCCATATTAAAAAAAGTTCACTTGCCATATTTCGCCAATTTCGTTTCGTCAAAATAAGTAGTAATCTACACTCTTTATATGTCAGAGTCAAATTTGTGTTATGACCCATTTAAATTTCGAGGGTCAAGGTCAAATAGACATATCCAAAATCGCAATATTTAGTTTATATTATTAGCTCACCTCTTGCATAAGCTCAAAGTGAGCTTTTGTGATCGTTTGATGTGTATGTTGTCCGTCGGGCGTCCAAACGAGATCTCCTCCTAAAATAATGACTTGAATTTTATCAAATTTGGCTGACAGGAATGATCCTTAAATGGCCCTCTTAAATAATTGACCAAATGGTATATCTAGATCACATGGGCAAAAATAGATTTTCGAAAACTTTAAAAATCTTCTTGTCTGAAACCACACGACTGATAGCCTTGATATTTTGTGTAGCATTATCTAGTAGATATTTGCCTTTTATGTTCACTTTATGCCCATGGGGCCACAAATTGTCCCGCCTCCGGGTTCACATGTTTTACATAGGCCGTGGGTTGGTCTGCAAAGTATGATTGTGGCATTTCCAGATCATACTCACTTGGGATACATGAACAAATATTGTCTAAAACCATGTAGTCTATATAGAGCCTTTTTTGTTTGATATGTAGCATCATCTAATAGATCTCTACTATTTTTTTTTTAAATTATGGCCCTAGGACCAAAAGTGGCCCGCTCCGGATTCACATGTTTTTCATTGGTTTATATAGGGAACGCATAAAATCTTCTTGTCAGGAACCACTTGGCATAGAGCCTTGTTATTTTGTATTCAGTATCATCTAGTAGACCCCTCCACCAGGTTGTTTCAATTATGCCATGTTATCAAAATTAACCCATCCTGGGGGTCACGTGTTTCACAAAGGCTTAAATAGGGAAAGCATAAAACAATATTCACATAGCTGTGATATTTAATTTCTACCATCACCTAGTGCTAATCACCTAGTGCTACTTTACCAAGTTTGTTCAAATTATGGCACTTGGTCAAAAAAGGCCCTGTTTATTAGGTGTATTTTAGAAACATGTTCTGGAAAAATATGTATAATTTATAACAGTTTTTGAAATAAGGTAATTGAAAAAATATATGGGATTAAAGTACATTTATTTCTGAGTAAGTATGACTAAAACAGCTCATTGTTAATTTATAGAGTGGACTTATTGACGAGAAAATGTAAGTTAGTAAGGTTGTCATTTGAGGTTAATGATAGACGTTTTAGTATGCCTTGCAGGGTCATCTAGGAAATTAATTTGGTTTATCTATAGTACTAGTTGACCTAAAACTAACAAGATTCAAAAAGACATTAGAGTTTTCCAGAGCATAGACGAAAATCTAAGCAAAACTGGAGGATGCCATAAGTTAACATAACATCTATTTTTAGAAAACTAAAAAGCTAGATACTGTTAAGATTTAGAATTATTAGTCATCATTTCAGATGAAATATGAAGCCATTAAGATTGTCAGTATATTCGTACCTCACCCACTTTTTCAATGATTATCTATTCTGATTTGATGAAAGATTAAAAATGACTCAAACAATTGCAGATACACATGATTTTTGTTGGGTGATACATGAGAACAAAAGCAAACGTCACCAAACTATACAAAATGAAGGTTCAATATTTCACCAATATTTATATCGTTAAAGTCAAGAGATGATGTAAAAATGTGTAAAACCAAACACCTTATATATTTTATTGCAATCAGATCCTCAGTAAGCAAGGTATTGGAGGAAAATTTGATTATTGACCCATTTTCTATGTAAGTCTTGCCATTCAGGGACAACAGCATGTTTCAAAAAATAAAAAAAATATGTAGCAGAAACAAATTTTGATCGGCAGTTTGACATAGTATTGGTTCAGGACAGATTTATTCCTATTTAGAAAATAGGTTTTCAAATTTAACTTATTGAGCTATTATTAGTTTTACATGCCGATTTTAAGGACATAACACTAATGGGTGGATTCTTAAATTGAAAGTTTCAAATATATTTTTATTCAAAGCAGTTTTGAGACATAATTTAGCTTTAAAAGACAAACAAAAATATTTAAAACCCATTTCTCTGACTAAATCTTAACTTTTCACTTTTCAAGTACCGTTATGAGTAGTGATGGGTATATTTTTTCCTGGATGCTTCATTTCAATTATTTAACAACTAATGATCATGACCTCTTATAATGTGATCAAAATGGGTAGGGTAATTCAAGGGGAGATAACTCGGTCAGTACTCAAAGTCAGCGGTGTCATCAACTGCTTCTATTTACTAGATAATCTTAATTTTTGTTTGGTACATGTACATGTATATGACACTAGATGCTAGCAAAATTTGACCAATGTAACCCTAAAACAGCCCTGAGCTCTGCAGTAGTAATAGGTGGGTGGGGTATCAACGTGCTTATTATTGCTCCCAGAGCATTCCGTATACAGAAATTGGAATCTAGAAATCATGATAACATAGATAAAGAAGCGTTCTTTAACGTCTTAGATATTTTAAGGACATAACACTATTGGGCAGATTCTTAAACTGAAAGTTTCAAATATATTTTCATTCAAAGGAGTTTTGAGACATAATTTAACTTTAAAAGACGAACAAATGTGTTCAAAACCAATTTCTCTAACTAAATCTTAACTTTTCGCTTTTTTCAAGTACCATTATGAGTAGTAATGGGTATTTTTTTCCTGGATGCTTCATATCAATTATTTAAGAAACTAATGGTCATAAGCTCTTAGAATATGATCAAAATGGGTGGGGTAATTCAAGGGGAGTTAACTGGATCAGTACTCGAAATCAGCGGTGTCATCAACAACTTCTCTTTACTAGAGAATCTGCATTTTCGTTTTGTACATGTACATGTATATGACACTTTATGGTAGCAAAATTTGACCAAGGTCACCCTAAAACAGCCCTAAGATCTGCAGTAGTAATAGGTGGGTGGGGTATTTACATGCTTATCATTGCCCTCAGAGCATTCCGTATACAGAAATTGGAATCTAGAAATCATTATAACATAGATAAATAAGCGTTCTTTAAATTCTTAGTCATTTCAAAGGACATAACGCTTATGGGCAGATTCTTAAATTGAAAGTTTCAAATATATTTTTATTCAAAGGAGTTTTGAGACAAAATTTAACTTTAAAAGACGAACAAAAATTTCAAAAACCCATTTCTCTGACTAAAACTTCCCTTTTCTAATTTTTCACGTACCGTTATGAGTAGTGATGGGTACATTTTTTTTCCTGGATGTTTCATCTCAACTATTTAACAAACTAATGAACATAACCTCCTATAATGTGATCAAAATGGGTGGGGTAATTCAAGGGGAGATAACTTGGTTAGTACTCCGAATTAGAGGTGTCATCAACTACTTTAAAAAAGTAGAGGCTCTACATTTTCATTTGGTATATAACACTGTGTTGCAAAGATCTGACCAGTAGACACCTCTGACAGCCTTGAGATCTGCAGTACTAGTTAAAATTATGATAGCCTGTTGTCAGGCCCTGTGTAAGACATCTTATGGAACTACTACAGAGATAAATATATGGTACATTGTCAGAAATACGACAGTCAGTGAAAATTTTACTGAGGTAGTGTGTGCTTGAGGTAGTGTATGCTTGTATATATAAGGGTCTGGATTGGGTATAATGATTGTTTTTTATAATAAATAGTGAATAATGAGCAAAACAATGATGAATCGTGAAAAATGAGGCCCTAAAAATTAATGAATACTCCTATTTTTAATGAATATTGTATAATCAGATTTCTTTGCCACCTTTCTAACTTTTAATAAATAATTGGTCTTATTTTAATGAATAAGCCAAAATTTTAATGAGATCAATAATGGGTTAAATTTTAATGAATAGTGAATACCAGACCCCCCCCCCCCCCCCCCATCCAGACCCTCATATATATTTGTGCGAATGTTTTACTTATATTGCTCTATTTACTGGTCTGATACCAGTCTAGAATTATGAGAATGTAGGAACTATCTAAAACTTATCTATGGTTCAGAATTAGCCAGTCTTAGGCCAGCATAGTCTGTTTTCACCTGTGTGAGGCATCTGTTTTCGCACAATATTTATAGAAGATGTTGTATGTTGTCTATAATATCATTCCCTATAAGCAACAGCATGTCTTATGTATAGTCTGGAATATATCGCCAATTATTGACGTTAATTGCATTTGGGCGAACAGAATCAATTAAAGTTTGCTAATGGTTGGAACTTGGAAATTAGAATAAAAATGATTGATATGCGTGCAAAATGATTGTTTTGTTTTTTTTGTCCCCCCCCCCCCCCACTTCAAGTCATGGTTAAAGGTTATACGAACTTAATAAACCCCTTCCTAATGAATCGTAAATAAATTTGTAAATGAGCCGTGGCATGGGATTTCCAACAATGTGGTATACGCGCAGTCTGATCAGAGCCTTTGCTGGTCGCTTGAATATTCTATGAGTGTTAAGCTACTGACTGAACATCATTTGGAGTTTTTACTCTTAAAAGGAGGCTGCACTGGCTCGTCGGAGTCTACACTTGTCAAAATGCCACATTGTTGGAAATCACATGTCACGGCTCAATTATATAAGAAGAGTGTTAATTAATCAAGAGTTGATATCAATGTGGACACTTTTTTGAAAAATAATAGCCGCTGTTCAAGGTCATGTTATAATTAAAATTCAAGGTATACCTTTTTTATGATTGTTCATTCTTCTACAGTGTACATTATGTGCAAATAAGCATTACCAATATTTTCAAGAAAAATGCTGAAAGCGCGTAAAAATATACGTATTGAAATGAACATAGTTGTTCTAATTTGCAGTTAGATTCGCAGGGAATGTACAAAATATGACTCCTGTGCTATTTTTTACGAAGTATTATTGATATTTCGCTGTAAATATACCGAAAATTAGCCAAGAAAATAAATAAACAACAATAATCTGCCAAAGTAACAGAATATACAGGTAACTAATTACTTGCATGAGGAAGCTCTATTTGATAAGATATCTCGGTCAGAACTGGCCGGACATTCCTCATTTATTCAGACTGTTGGTGCAAATAGTGCAGATAAAAGATCCTGAGGCACTTTACATGTTTATACATGTGTAGCTGATCTTGTTCTGAAACTTAAACATTTGAACAGCTTAACTATTTACCTCATAGAGACACCCTTTAACGTTTTTGCAAACAGGGCAGACCCAGATCAGGGTCTACTCTATTTCCTAATGGAAATATGACATATCTTATCCTACACTAGTGGGTCTGACAAGTAATTTCTCTGTTCTATGTACCAACATGAAAATTTATTTTTCTCGGTGGCGATGAGTCTAAAGCAACTTAAGCCCTATTTATCTAAAAAATATATTGGTCAATATAAAAAGATCTCGCCTTTCATTGGATAAGTTATTTGCATATGTAAATTGTGACGACATCCACTCTTACCTATTTTATTTGGCGACCAGCATATAACTGCAAACGCGTGATTTTTTAACCAGATTAATCAATATAAAATGGTAAGCAAAACACTTTTTTACTGATATAGGTCACTTTTCAACACCTTTGCATAGGCCTAACATATTTTCTGCCTTTGATTTTACTGCTAAGGCTAAGTCCAATAAGGAATGGAAGTAAAAGAGCAAGGGGAAGCGACCAAGGTGTCCTAAGATGGGAAACAAGGATAGAGAAAACCACTGGAGATATCACATACTTTTATAAGGTAAAATTTTGATAAATGGCTAATGGAATTCTAATGAATAAGCGAAAATGTTAATGAGAGTGAAGAATGGGCTAAATGTTTGATGATTAGATAACACTAGACCCCCCCCCCCCTTCCACCACCACATCCTGACCCTCAGTCATATCCAATGGTTATTTTAATGGGCAGATGACGTCAGTGCCTGCATGGTTCCAATGTACTGCGGTTGCATTGTATGCACTGCTGTTGTTACACTGAGTTGTTACTGGGAAATTAAGTTTCTAACTCTATTTTGTTATGTTGGTCGAAAATGACCATACTTTCTTCGTGCAGAAAATATCGAGCTTCTGAAAAAGTATTCATCGTGTTTTGCATGTTACCAAACACCCATCCATTTAATCTACGCCGATTATCTTTTTAAAGATATTTCTTGTAAAAATATAAAGTGGTGGATCTAAGCAGGAAATAAAGGTTTAAACATGCTATGGATATCTAAGAATAAACTGCTGTCACAATCGACAGAAATGTACAACATTTGGGCTGGTACCAAGCACAAGCCTAGCCTGGGTTCCAGCCTGATTATTCTTTTCATTTTTTTTTCGTTTCTTGGTCATAGTGACGTCAATATCTACCGAAATGAATACCGGACTACCGATACCTTTGATGCGTTTTTTATTATCTTATTTTTTTTAAAATATAAGCATAAGGCAATTTTGGCAAAACTATTGACGGCTGGACTCAGGCTAGCACAAGCCAAGCGTTGAACATTTCTTTGACAAGGCTTGTGCGTACAGCGGACTCAAATCGGGCTGCAGGGTGCACAATACGAGTAAAGCAAATTTCGCTGACTTTGCCCTTTCTGTTGGCCTCCTCCTCCCATACAGCCGAACCGTTCTTTATTTTACGTTACAAACTGTAATTGTATTACTCTTTATAGTGTATCTTTAACGCTTTGTTTGTTTGTCTTTGAATATAGTATCTATTTTTCTTTTTCGATATACGAGGGCTTTCATTAAACTTTGGTCAAATTTTGATCTCAGTGAGACGGCGTGCAGAACCCATGAATCAGCTATGCAGACTTAAGGCCAAGGTCAAAATTAAAGGTCATGGGGTTTTGCTTTTTATGTCCGCTCCATATGTTCTTCGATCAAATCGTTAAATCTGTGGTCGAAAGGTGGGAGCGCTAATCAAAGGCTTCATCGCTCTGACTCAGTCATTCTGCGGTGGGGATTTAGCTGTCCTTCAGACTGCTTTCTTGTCAATTTTGTTTTTATTGTCTTTCTTTAAGTCTTTAAGAAAACCAATTAAAAAAACATTTTAAAATACTAGCTAATTTAATAATATAATTTGGCCTGTATCATTGAAATTTGAAGTGAGTCACTTCAAATTTCAATGATACAGGCCAAACTATATCATTAAATTAGCTTGTATTTTCAATTGTGTTTTTATTTGTTATTCTGTGATTCTTTTTTCTGTTCTTTTTCTTTTTCTACATAGATACATGTACAGGTATTTACAATAGTAAACCTATACTGTTATATGTGATGCTTGAAATTAGATGCATGCCAAATGGATAAAAAAACTTAATAAGATAGCTCTTCATAAAAATCCATTTCAAAATGAAATTGATAAAAGTCCTTCAGGCACTCAAAATATAATGATAAAGGTTCTTTGTAGTTCATTAAATTCGCTTGTTTTTGTTCATTTTGACATATTAATTCAAAATGTCTTGAGTCACAGAGTTAACTGAGCTACAAATCATAAAATAACTGGTCAACCATACATAAGATAGAATGAAATTTAACTAATACAAACAAACAAAAAAGTTTGGTTGCCACACATTAAACCATCGCGTGGCTTTCAGTGCTCTTTATTTTAATTGTCTCTTCCTCGAGGTGCCTTGGGACGGTCTGTGAATGTGACCTTTCCTGATCATACTCACTTTCTGATTCATAGTTTGTACATTTCATTCGGCTGTACACCTTTAAATATACTGTTGGAATGGAAACTTGGATACTCATTTTTTTAGTTATCAGGGCCGTATGGACCTCCTTCGAGAAGCAATTGGACCCACTTTCGAGAAGCAATTGGACCCAGTGGGTCCAATTGCTTCTCGAGGGGGGTCCGTACCAATATGTATAAGGAAATCGATAGCCACTATTGATTTCCAGGGTGGGACCCTCTCTGGATCAGCGCGTGAAAAGTATAGTACTGCTGAACGATGAAGAAATGACGCACTCGTTTCCCCTTGGTACATAGCAAACGTACTTTATTAGATGAAGATAACAAAACCAAGTAATTTAATTTGTGAAATATCTATCTTCCTTATCCTGTTGCTGACAGCTGGAGTATCAAAATTCGAATCAATTCCTTGTGAAAATATCCCTTAAACCTTTCCCTCCTAAGTTTCTGAGATGGACTCTTCTACCTTAAATAGTAGAAGAGTCAATTGTGTTAAAGAGAGTTGTAAGACAAAACCTGAAAAAATAACTACAAAAATTAAGATTAAGAAAACTTAAGAAGCAATAGGAGTAAGCCAACAATGTAGATCCAGATGAGATGAGCCATCTCAGCTGGTTCTACACTGTTGAAAGGGTTAAAGGTATACCACCGCATTTAATAATTTGTTTGTACATTTCCTATTATTTTGTTAGGATTTTACATGTACCATAGAACTAAAACTATCATATATGTTTAAGCAGTTGATGCTTCAATGTTTCCTGGTTCCAACTGTGCAGTTGTATAAAAAGCTAGTCTACGCATATGCACCCATTTGAGCCGAATGGAATTCCCTCTATTATCAATCGGATTGGTCCATTTCCGCTTTAATGGTCATTCTGTAAGCAAACAGTGGAGATCAGACGCCGCGTTCTGAGCGCGGCGTCCGATCTTGGTCTGCACGACTTGCCTATATCCCACAAAAAACCAAACCAACAAAACAAAAACCCAAAATGAAAACTTGAAATATTGCCCAGGGAATAGCTGATCATTCACGTCTGAAGGATGTTTCTCCTTTGAATATACTACTTATCACAAAGCACAAATAAATTGGGTTTATGGGAATATGGTAAATTTATCAACAGTTGGTGACAATATAGGGACATGCCCGCCAGAAAACACCTGCTATTGATCAATATTGAAGTTGGCATTTTTTCTGCAATTAAAATACAATGCAAAAAAGGTATTATGTGCCAATTAGCATTTTTTGTGCACAGTAAAACACTTATGTTTGACTGGTGTTCTTAACTTGTCGCTATTGGCGGTAAAAATAATAGTCTCCAAAATATGAGACCGCGAAATACTGTTTGGAATTATAAGCAATAAATAGACACACAGCCTAAGCATGTTGGTACCCGTATCGTCAAAAATTAACTTTGAAATATCAAAACTACTAAAAATCAAATAGGTTTCAACGTGCAGGAAACTACATTTCAAAAGGGGCTACCATTAAAGGAAAGAATATGTTCCCCATAGGGAGCATATTCTTTCCTTTAAACGTAGCCCCTATGACTAGACCATAACTATAAAAGACATGAAATTGAGAAACCGCCAAAGAAAATCAATTTATTAATATCGCCAAGAAAAGCAGGTGGGAGTCAAACTGTATAGTCATATAAAATGTGCATCTTTATTATGTTCTCTGGAAGGATTCGTTTATGCAACTGGAAAAAATTTTGTAGACCAAAAGATACTCAGACACTTCTTCTTTGTGCACTCTATCTTTTTCTTTTTATCATACTCGGTTATTGACCACTTTGTAGCCTTGTTTGGTTAACAACTGTATGCTGCAAATAAACCTTGAAATTCTTGAAAAACTTTAAGCAAAGTTGTAATAAATTTATGCAACTGAGTCCTATTGAGATGAGTTTTGGAAATAAAAGAACACGCGCGTTAACTAAAGATATGTTTTTGCAGTCTGCCATTGTAAAGAATAACTAAAATTCCTTGTAGACAGTAAGTTTGAATAAACGCCGATTGTGGTGTCTTATGCATGTATTCACACACTTAGAATACAGCGATGCTCATCTGCGCCAAACTTGAATTTTAGAAAGATTCGACCAGAACTAAGAATTATTTTAGCAATGAAAAGGTAAACAATTGTTTTTTTACTGTTGCGATTCTTTTTTTTTTTTGTTTGTTTATTATATTACGACTGGTTGCGGATTCGTAATGCATTGATGCACTGTTAAAATATGCCAAAATAATTGTCCAATAATAATAAATAATGGTACATGAAACTATGTGCTCGGGTACGCCTTGGCGGATCCAGAGGGGGTCCCCTCGGGTCCAATTGCTTCTCGAGGGAGGTTTCGTACGGC